>OY856409.1:1806131952-1806376952 GCA_963693085.1 Alisma plantago-aquatica
TGTGGAATGGTTGCTGCAGCCCGCTGGATAGCAAAGTGCAGTATACCATGTCTCCTTGAGGCAGTGGCTCATTTCCCTGATTATGAAATCAAGGTAAGTATCTCATTGCTCTCAACACCATTTTTCCAACTGCTTGTACAATTTCTTGCTAATGAAAGAAGTCTGTTACAGTTTATAAAGTTAATGTTAGATTGCTTTGCTAGTGAATAAATGAATCTAATGTCCTATTTTTCTTATTTTAAATTGTTAGTTTGGTTTGTTTTAATCTAGTATTTCGAATTTGGGATGTCCTTGTACAGGTGTACCTTCTTTACCTTACACATAAATAGGGTGTGACTTTATCTGTCATGCACAGCTTTCCTTTTCTATACACTATAGGTTGACAAATATCTAGTCTACAAATAAACAGGGCATCTGCATCACCAGTAGGTGGTGTCACCATTTTCTGCAAACATCTTTAGTCTTCTTTTGGGTGCTATGCTTTATAGATGATTTAGCAGGACCACCACTGCAGCCGCCTCTGATATTACGACCGTGCTTTCTCGCTTTCCCCTTTGATTAACCTCTTTCCATCTCTAGATCCAGCCACCCAAGCAGTTGCTGCTTCTGGTTCCAGTTTGTTGCCTTTTGAGGCTTTTGAGCCATATGTCAAAGGTTTGCACGACTCATGAGGTCCTCCAATTTTGCTCAGCCCTAACCCAATACATCCTAAGTGATGCTATACCTCTTTGATTTGGCTGCTGTTTTCCATCACATGTGCTGATTTGTACTTTGTTGGCTTACTTGCTGTATGAGTAATCATGCAGACTGGTTTGCGAGTTGAAGACTCACTAGCCTCCCAGGCTTCCACATAAATGCCAACTGGGATACAGGCAGCGGTGATGCTCTACAATCTGGAGTCAAGACCCATTATTTCTAGCTCTTCATTTCCGCGGTTGATATATCATTGTTTCTTCCAAGTCCTTATCTTTTAAATTGGCCATAATCATCTTCAATCAACTAAGCCTCAATCCCAACTATGTTTGGGGTCGGCTACATGGATCCTTCTTTTCCATTCAGCTCTGTCATGGGTCATATTCTGGTTGAGATGTAAAGATTCAAAATCTCTCTTTATAAGCTCTTTCCATGTTAATTTAGGCCTTCATCTTCTTCTATTAATTGTGCTTGCCTCAATAGTATTGCTTCGTATAGGCGCATTAGTCGGTCTGCGTTGCACATGTCCATACCATATGAGTCGGCCCTCGCGCAGCTTGTCCCCAATGCTCGCCACCCCCACTTTATTCCTGATATAGTCATTTCTCAAGCGATCTTTTCCAAGGGAGTTGTGTATTTTTCCATTTTGTTTATTTTCAGCATCTAGGAGTCAGGTAGCTTATTGTTTGCCATAGTTTTATTTTCCACCTGACCCTAGCTTGCTATTTTCCATCTGGTTCCACCTTCTTGTCACCCAATATGTTTATGCTACTTGTTTGCACTTGTCACCCAATATTTGTGATGGTTGCCTCTGGTAATGACACCTAGAATGATACCATCTACACCATATCCCTTTATGGGGCTATATAATGTTATTCTGATGAAGATTCACATACTACTCTAGTAATTCCATCCAGGTTTGTTGGATAATAATGTATTTCCTCCTGCTAAGGAGACACGAGACTCAATCAAGTTGGGTCTATCACCAAACTCTAACTTGATTGTCTGTCTTAGTAGATAGACATTTTTAAATATAGAAGTTGAGATTCTTATTTGCCTTTTTTACGGGCTATATTCTTGCAATCTTTTTCAACTTATATTTGGATTGTAACTTTCAATCAATATTATAATTTTTTTCACCACCCTCATAGGCCGTATTTTCCTTGCTGTGTTATAGAGAGTTCTCCATTTAACTAATATCATGTTGGAATACCCTTAGTTCTAAATATTCTGTAGAATCGTAATTTACGTTTGGTCTGATGGAACTTGATAACCAGGAATTATTTTTTCCCTTAGTACTTTGTCATGGAACCAAGGCTAGATTTTGCTGTTGCAATAATTAACTAAAAATCATAACCCAAATTACATGTCTGGAATATGGGCTCATAGTCACAAGTTCGGTATTTGGGATACGTTCGGTTGGGTTGAAAAATTCGGGATTCGGGAATTATGTGGGAAATTCGGGTAAAAAGCGGTCAACGTACGGTAAAAATGCGGTCAACTATTCGGGAAAAATTCGGCAAAAGATCGGAGGATTCATACATATATATTGCACTTATATAACACACACATATATGTATACACATACAGTGCACAAGATATAAGTACATATCTATACATCGATTGCATACATATATAACACACATACATGCATACATGATACATACATATCTATACTATATAGGAAAGTTCGTGGAGGGGGCTGGATGCAATTTTTCCAATATTTTTTAAAATTACGTATTGGTCCCTGTGTGTGTACACTACAATTTGGTCTTTAATTTTTTAAATTTATATATTATATTGGGAGACACATCTATACTATATGGGAAAGCTTGTGGAGGGGGCTGGATGCAATTCTTTCTATTATTTTTTGAAACTACGTATTGCTCCCTGTTAGTGTACACCATACTTTTGTCTTTTAATTTTTTAAATTATATATTATATTAGGAGACACATCTATACTATATAGGAAAGCCCGTGGAGAGGGCTGGATGCAATTTTCTCCATTATTTTTTGAAATTATGTATTGGTCCCTCTGTGTGTACACCACACTTTTGTCTTTAATTTTTTAAATTATGTATTATGTTAGGAGACACATCTATATGTATAGGAAAGCCCGTGGAGGGGACTGGATGCAATTTTCTCCATTTTTTTTTGAAATTACGTATTTTGTGTGTGTACATCACACTTTTGTCAATAATTTTTTAAATTATATATTATATTAGGAGACACATCTATATTATATAAGAAAGCCTGTGGAGGGGGTTGAATGCAATTTTCTCTCCATTATTTATTGAAATTACGTATTGGTCCATGTGTGTATGAGAAGTCCTATTAATATATGTATTGTACATATATCTTTTTATTTTTATAAGTTAGATCTATAAATTTTTTATTGTAGTCTACTAAGACACCCGTGCATAGCACGGGTTTATGCCTAGTGTATATATATGTGTGTGTGTGTGTATTTACATATACACAGTTTCACTCATATATATACTCTTAAATTAAGTTAGAGTCTTAAATAATATAAAATAAGAAAGTACATGAAAAAAGTATAAAATAGGAAGAAAACGTAAAACGTGAGTAATTTGTGAATAATACGGGAATAAAACGTAATGTATTGTGACTATGCTCAAATTGGGAATTATTTGTCCGTTTGATACGTCTAGGAAAAAAATTGCATTTTAAACGCGAAATTTTTAAAAAATTGGATTATATTGTGACTATGTATGGGCTTATCCTTTATTCGTGAATTGTGCAAACCAAACATAATACTTATGTTGCTGGTTCTGAATATGCACTCAAATTCAGCAAATCAAAGATCTCCATAATATTTTGAAAAATGTATTACGACAAGGCTATATAAGCCACCAAAGAGGAAAAACCGCCTTTGTGATAACATCGTTTAGTTTGTAATTATTTTGATTGTGATAACTCAGTGATGATGTAATAGTATTCTTGTCACAATTCTTTCTTTTAGCAAATTCAATTTAGACCCTCAAACCTAAATGAGATCTGGGAATATAACATTATTTATCTTCTTAATGCAATTAGGTGTAGTTGGATTATACACGTTCTCTTCACTATGGTTGAGTGATTTTTTATATAATATATGCCCTGGGCTTATTTGTGCTATGTACACTTAATGCTGTTGTTAAATACCACATACCTGCAAACTGATTTGTGATAATGCTTTGTTGCTGTTGTCACCCGTGCAGGTTGTTGGTCATTCTCTTGGTGGTGGAACTGCTGCACTTTTAACTTACATACTTCGAGAGCATAAAGAGTTCTCTTCAACCACCTGCATTTGTTTTGCACCAGGCATGTGTAAACTCTAAGCAGCAGTTCTTTACGGATGCACTATTGTCTAAATGATTACCTTCATAATGTTGACTTCAATTCTTCAACATTGTTGGGGTGACGTAATCTACTAACCTCTATGTCAGACTATCAGGTGAAGCTAAATCTATGAATCCGAACCTGATATAAAGAGAGTGCTCGGTGATATTCCCAGGGAAGGAGTGATATCTCTAATATGTCAAAACATAATCAACCACCCAAACATAACCCCAGCGCTTGGTATTTATAATAAAATGACACAATCTTGGGGCTAATTGTGTCAAATTGTCTAACAAAAATTTGAAAAACAAAATGCAAAGATTACAAATAGATCCTAATAATTCCTTATAAAATATGTAAGTAGACTAATCAAGCTCTCTTGGTACCTTTTGTCCTATATCAACTCCCTTTGGCTGGAAAAAAATGAGCAGATAATGAGTTGAGTGATGCCCTCAGTATTCCTGTCCACGTAGCTGCAGGCGACATGCTACTTAAGGCACACCAAAATGGTGTAGTTGCCAGGGATGCCATTTGAAAAAATAACACATGAGAAAAGGAAAGAGCGGGTCTTGGTGAAGTCGTCTCTCTGTGCACAACGACTATACTAAAATGATTTGTTCCAAAACTATATGCACCACGTTGAAAGGTAGCATATCACAATAAATGCTATACTTGTAGATGCCATGGTATCGTAAAGTAACCAAGCACTTGTGCTAATGGCCAGTATGTATAATCAATCCATTGTACGTGATATAGGTTGTGTGAGGCTCAAAACGTTACTTAATGTTGAGCCGTCGTGGCTGTGTTGAGGTTGATAGAGTTTGCACTATTGATGAAAAGTGTACATATCTTGCATAGCACTTGTGATGTTAAAAAAAGAATCTCGAATGTCGTGGATCTTGAATATGGTTTTCAGTGCAATAAAAAGTAGAGCCTGGATGGTTGTTGTCTTCCTCTTCCTCTTTATTATTGCTCGACTCACTGGCAGGGAGAACATTTTCATACTCTTTATTGTCATCTTTGCCTCTAGTAACAATTATGGTCACTTGATTGGGTCAATGCATTGAGCAATGGCGGAATCCCTGACAAGTAGAACTAGACCATTTTTGTTGTCTCGAGCACTTTTGATGATGACACTACATATGTCGTCTGACGGAAAGGTGGTATAAATTAGCACTTCCAAGTTGCAGGTTCCTTTGTTGAAATATGACGTTTCTGTGTGTCATATCATCTTTGGTGATGATGCGAATAGCTGCTAGGGCCGTTGCAATAGAAGCTGCAAGCCCTCGCATGTATATCATAATCAGAGTAATCTCATCCCAGTTGACCTTTGGTTTGTAATCAAGATTTGTGAGTGTTGCCCTCAACTACTTCTGAATCTTACTCAAGATATAATAATTTAGAGGTAGAGCTATGTTTGTAATATACTAGGACAAAGTCCTTGTTCGTTTTCAAGTTGGTCCTAGTGTGGATGCATGGACCATGCAATGACTGCCACCAATCTTGGTTGTCCCACTTAGCTTGGCCTTGGCGTAGTACAAGTCTTCTAGTAGCTGATGCCAATTGAAGTACGCCTTGATGCTATGGAACCAACCGTAGAAGAGATCTTGAAAGAATTCGGGGACACCATTTTTTAGTAGCAGATGCCATTGCAGATGGTACATTTGTCACCTACTTGTCAACATGTGTCAATGCTTTGGCTTAGTTGTTGACGAAACCTAGTTCAAAAAAATCATCTTGTCGACAATACTTGGAGTTTTTGTTGCACACATAGTGAAGGCTTAGAGAAGCTTGATAGGAAACCAATCTTTTTTGGTGAAACAAGCTCGTCTATTGATAACCAAAACTTTGGGCATTTTACAAGAAAGAACACCCCCTGACCATACAGAAAAAATAGCAAAATAAAGATCCCTCAAAACGCTCCCAAGCAGCAAGACCACATACAGCCATGGAAGAGGTTCATAGCCACAACAGAGAGAACGATAAAAAACAGGAGGTGAATGACCCAGAATACTAGACAACAGCCAGACACTAGCATTAAAACATCCCTAGAAAGAGTGCTTGAGCCGCCAACTAGAAAACTGCATCAGCAAGACCTGCATAAATCAAATCCTTCTGCAGTAGCAATCACCAAAAAACCATAGAAAGGCAGAGCTCGCAAACTGGGCAACCCATGATAGATCAGCCTCTGCAATAAAGGAACCTCTAAATTGATTCAAATAGACTCAATCAGTTGTACAAGATCACAACTAGGAATTCAGTTATCCCTCCTTGCTTTCCTTCTTTTCCTTTTTGGTTTAGAACTCTCAACTCTTACTTTATAAACAACTAAAGGATCAGGGGAGTCAAAGTCCTAAGATCGGACATCATCCTCCCATTGATGTTCCCTTCTTTGTTTATATTTAAATGAGAGTCCACAGCTCTCCCAGATCTTCTCTGCATTCATCTGATTACTGTCTCCAAACTCAAACGGAGGTCGAGTATCAATCTCAAGCTCTCAGTCTAAATTGAGACTTTTGAACAAATCAACTTGAAGCAAATTGTTGCCCATATCAGGTTCAGGTAAACAAGACACAGGAGGCTTTAACAAAGTACTGGCATGAGAGCCCACATCAGTAGCCTGCAAACTGATCTCCACATTAACACTAGCGTTTCCATCGACAACAGAAGACGAAATCTGTTCTTCAGTCACCTTCAGATTAGACTCAGACCCGTCCACTCCAGCCTCGACATTTCCATTGGAGGGGGATACCTTCTCTTTGGCATAACGTCGACCAGCTGTAGCTTTACCAAATCGTAGCTGAAGTTCACCCAAAGGAGTTGCTTTCTTTGTCACTGCTGGACACGACCTCAGCCTGTGACCGAAATGTTTGCAGCCCGAGCAGACAACTGGTTTGGCAATGACATCCACTTTCAGAGATTTAGAGACTCCGTTCACTTCAACCATCGCCTCCCTAGGAAATTCTGCTGTAGACTTGAGCTCGACGCAAACCTTTGCATCCAACAGACAGCCCACCGTAAGGGAGGTGTCCTCATAATCCAGAGGAGTTCCCATGGTGCTGGCAACTCGAGCCAGCCTGCCAAGACTCCAGGGAACCCCTGGATTCTCCACCTTCAACCAGACAGGAGCAGAAGCGAAGGAGAGGGGAACGAGCTTTGAACCTGGCTCCCACGGGTGGACAATCACCAGAGACCCATCTAGCATCCATGGAGCTTCATCCAAAATTCGTTCCCTTTCTTTGGGAGACGATATCTCCACAATAAATCCCTCCGCCTCTTCTGCTATGACCTCAAACTTACCACTCGGCCGCCATTGCCTCCGAATCCAACCTTGAAGTTGGCCTCTGAAAGGTTTCCGCCCTGTGAATCGAATAGAAAGATACATACTCCAGTCTGGGATGGATTCCCCTTGACTCGAGATGGACGCGCATCGATTTATAGGAAACCAATCTTAACCTTGAAGTAACCATTTTCATGATTTTTTTTATCGAAAGAGTAGTTGGTCTATCCCTTTACTAGATCTATTACAAGATTCAGTGTGGGCCTAATACTAGTTCACTCACTTTGTTTATAAAAGAACTCATGTTTTGTTAATCTAACGTAACTCCTATAATTTATGTAGATATAGGATCTATACATATTAGACATACGCCAATTTAAAACATTTCGTATTGAACATCATGACGTTTTCAACAAAAGATTGTGTTTCACGGTTGAAATCCTTAACATAATTCCTACTTAACAACCATTATTACATCAAAGTTTTACTCAACAACTTCATCGAAGTTCCCATAAACTTCTACCTCCACACCTGTCGAAGTCGACAAGAAATCGATGCCTAGTACAATGGCTTTGAGTGCCACATGATAGCAGAGCTGAAACTACTCTGCCCCTAATATCAGACAAATAGAGTTACATGGGAAGTGCCATACTCAGATTATCATAGCTAATAAAGAGTAATATGATGTTATATAATAGAAAGAGAAACATATGGTCATGTTATAGTTCAACGAGAATACTATCTAATGTAAAGCACACTTGTTTTTTGAATGTTCAAGATAACTTCATGGCCACTCAAGAGATATGCCATGCAATTACGTCCTCCTAGCGTGGTGGCAACTACCTCCGCATCTCTATGCAGTCCACACGGACCACCGAGAACGCCTATCTTTCGTTTAGAGCTGACGGGAAGGAGTTGTCCCTCGTGTTGTCAACGTGTTATCACCGAATTTCTCCCCTTTGGTTATCTCTCCCTTTTACGGTAAGATGCCTATGGCTCTCACTTACCACAACGTTGAGATGAGGAGACTTATCCTGAGCATAGTGGCAAATTCGGCTGGCCGGAAAAAATCGGAAGTACGAAAAAATCGGAAAAAGTCGTGAAAAAATCAATATATTTTCGGTCAAAGTTCGGTCAACTATTAGGAAATAATCGAGAATAAGTCGACTATATATATACATATATATAGATACACACACACACACACACACACACATATATATATGTATATATACCTACATATCAAATACATTGTGACTATTAAGGTCATTAAACATACACTCTTATTGAGTGAAAAAAGTAGTAAAAGAATTAAAATATAGTTGGATAATAACAATGGACTGTCGGGAGAGTTGGGGTTGGATTTATTAGGAGTTCTTTGTACATGGTTTGGTAAAAAAGAGCAAATGACTTAAAAGAGAAAAATCGTGAAAAAACATGAAAAGCCACGAAGAATCGTGAAAAATCGTATAAATCGTTAAAAAGCGGGAACAATAATGAAAAGTAGCGAAAAATCGGCGACTTGGCGTATTAATCGAGGTGAAAATTCGGGAGCCTATAAAAATCGTGAAAAATCACCGATTTTTTGTAAAATTCAGAGACTTTTGTTACTATGATCCTGAGAGCCTTGACCACCCTCCCTTTATATAGGAGTGGATGGGTCAGGGTTTCCACAAACCGGGGGATACGAGGAGACGGATTGCATGAATTTTTCAGTTGTTGCGACCCAACAACCAGTCGACTGGGTTTTCCAGTCAGTCGACTGGCGTTTTCCTATCCGCAAACATACTGGTTTTCAATGCGACCATTAATGATTCACATCAATTTCTTGATTCAGTCTTACTCATCGTCTAGTCGGTCGACTGGACACTCCAGTCAGCCAACTGACAGCCAATGTTGTTTAAGTTGATTACCTATATAATTTAGTAACCAGGTCAAACCTTATTCATGAATAAACTCCTATCCAGGTGCATCCTACGCGTGTGACCCTATAGGTCTAAAATTACGTTGATAGTGAATTTCCATAATTATATTATGAAATCACAAACAATGAGCGGTATCTAGCAACACATTATTGCAGCTTAAGTAATTGAAAAGTTGGAGAACAACTTCAACCTACATCTGTGATCAGTGTTATTGTGATCGTATAGTTCCTTTGTCACTGAGTTTTCAGATTGAGCTCAAGGCATGGAATCGTCATCCTCTTAATATTTAATCCATGTTCCTTAAACTAGATTAGACTGTCTAAGATGTATGTGAGCTCACGTATCACATATTGATTCACGTGAGTATGGCCATATGTTTCTCAGTCTCGCTTATCAAGTGGTCAGGATATCTACTGTGGTAGGAGGGACAAATCCCATCTACATCACTTACATTCAATCCCCACGTGTCACAACGTATCCAAACACTACTCGTATGGTAACCCTTATTCAAGGTCACGTTGGATGGTGTTGAAGTACACCAAACAGCATGTGATGTGTGTAGTGACTTCAAGTTTAAGAACAACAATCACCACTATCACTGTGAGAGTTGATTCTGACTACCATTCAATGGTTTCCATGCATCACTCAAGGTGGGTGTGCCCGGTATACTGTTTTCTAACAAGTACCTATGTGTTTGGCTTGATATCATATATCATGACAAATGAGATTTTGTCATTAGTCAACACATTCTAGTCTTATGTATTATTTCCGTCTTATTGTTTCCACAATAATATCTGACTAGGGACATAACAAGTATGTATATACTCTTATCATACATATGATCTCGTTGTTCATGTCCTCAACCTGAAGACATATGTCATCGAGTAATATCATTCCTTAGATATCTATCATATTATACCATCATCTCATAATTGGATAAACATATTGGCGAAAATTATTTTTATCAGTAAACAAATCAATTACATGATGCCTCATTACAATCATCATATGATTGGCTCTCTGGGCATCACATACCGACAACAATATATTATCTTTGTGACACCCCACCAGCCGGACCAGGAACACATCCTATAGTCATGAAGGTAAAGTACACTAAGACACATCTACCAAACATGACTATTCAAATGAGAAGTAAATTCAAATAATATTCGTAATGGATATTAAATTCCATCATTGACCACTTGTCAACATTTAAGATCAGATTCCAAATTAGACAAATGAGAATATGGAAAAAGACTATCTTTATAACAATTTAATCAATTTTTACAACAAGAAATATATTCAACAACAGGTCTATCATATTTTACACATGAAAAGGCATGTAACAAACATTCAACTCATATTTTACACAACTTGTCATCTTTTATTCATTTGTCCTGAAACTACTTGATTTGTACCTCACCAAGTAGAAGTTGTCACGCCAGATTCTCGTGTCAACAACTCACCATCACTATCTTAGGGTTTTTCTCCAGTATGGACCTTGGGGGAAACTGACAGTGTTCAGGGCACCTAACTAGATATGTCATCATTTCACTTGTTATTTAATCTATTTGCTCGTCTTTTTAAAAGAATTCAAATAATCATTTATCACGTGTATTCTTTGCGTAACTAGAATGACATAAACATATTAGGGTCAACAAGAAAGATGATGATTAGAACAAGAGGCACAATAATCTATAATTTGCAACATATATGTTCCTTTTCATTTTTACATCATTTCATATCTAAGTCATCATCAGTGCGCCATTAGCCCGATACATCATCTCGTTATCCGACATTTACCCCAAATGTGATTTCTAAAATGTAGCCAATGCATGTTAATTCAATCCCTGCATATTTCTTATCAGTTGATTCTATATTACGGTTTTTCATCAAATATACACACAAACATTAGAACTAACAACGATATAAGCATATAGACATGCTGAATCATTCATCATGCTCAGAGCAGGTTTAGCATACAACATATACTTATTCTCTCTGTTTTCTATAGTTATGAATAAATCTCAATGCAATAACATGCATAATACATTTATCAATTCTCTTTTACTGTCTACGATTCTTCAGTTAGGGTTACTATTCGACACATATTTGATCTCATTTGAATTCCATTAGAATAGACCATTGTCAGAATGCTAGTACTCTACAATTACAATTCAAGAACACATTCTCATAATCAATTCACATCCTTAAACTTCATCTTGTATCTGAATTGGACCATACTTATATGCATCCTTTAATCCCTCATCTGAAATTATTATTCATTAGCATCACATAACTCATCATTTTAGAGTTAAGAGTTAGGTTCTTAGTTCCATCTACAAATTTTATCATTTTCCCTTCATTTCATTGCCACTAGTCTCAACTTCTTTCATTTCTTGTTCATTACTACTCTTGGAATAAACCATTCTAAATTTACTTGATGCAAAAAAGTTTCTCTTCATTGAAATAATTTATGATCCGATTTTGGTGTATTCCATTCTTTACAGGTCAGCCCAGATATATTCAACGTAATAGATAAAAGACTTCCTCATATTTTTTTTATTAATATATCATTCATTAATTATCATCACAATGTAGTTCACCCCTGTCCATTTCTTATATTGCATCTAGATACATATACCATGTATTTTATATAGTATACTAGAATAGATGCATTAGGTTCAAATCATCTTAGTAAGACTTGTTATCTTCAATTTGAAGTAACAATAAGACTTGTTTCATCACATTTACAAGATTATATATAAGTTCATGCTTTATCTCCCGTACTCATCTTAAAATTGAATTTCTAGGGTTTTCAATAAGTTCAATACATCATAAGAACCTTATTAATCAATAATTTCATCAGGGTGAACATGAGTTCATTAGGGAAATTTACACATGGAAACCCTAGTTTCCATTCCCACATAATTCATCCATTAATCATAAATATGCATTGTTTTATTGGTTCATTTGAGTCAAACCCTCAACACAAACCCTAGACATGGAAGATCCCTATTTCCAACCCTCATATCGATCCTTATGTACATGCCATATGTGATTCTAGAAAAGATCTGAAAATATAAATGAGGAACTCATTCTTATTAAGTTCAAATATGATTCTATATATGTCACCTCAATTTCCAAGCACATCAGACATTAGGTTGAATTTTGGTAATATTCATATAAAATAACATAGTTCTCTATCCACATGTTTTTTCACAGAACTTGAAGCAATAGATCAAGAACAAGACAAGAACAAGTCAATGAGAAACAATATAAACCAGATGCATTTATTTCCCCGAAATCTTCCTAACTGAGTACTCAATTGCATACAAATACAAGCAAGGATCTCATGATTACAAAGCTTAAGAAAGAAATAAACACCCACATAAGGTGTCAACACCTTAAAAAGTACCGTATAATCTGAATTTCTAGAAATCCATCAAGGTTCTAGTCATTGACTCCTTTTCTTCCTCCTTCTAACTCAGAAACCCTAGAAATGGAGAATAGGAGAGACAGAAAGAGAAAAGATGGTGATGTGCTATATTTTTGGTTCAAATCAGAGGGAGGACGGAATCTATACATAGGAGAGAAGATTCACCATGAAATTATATCTATAGTTGATGAACTTACATGAATTTACAAGCTATAGGAAAGCTAAAACCCTAAATCAACACTTTCACAATTTTCTCCTTCAAAACCCTAATCTCCCTCTCTCCCTCTCTAATTTTGTCTCTAACAGGGATGACGGATAATGGGAGCTACTAAGGTGTTAGGTTGATCATATAGATCAATTGAGGTCTTCAGAACATTGATAAACAACTCCAAAACTATTTTCAATCTTTTATTTATTTATTTAGACTGGTTGGTCGACCGAGTTGCTACTGACAAAAAACTCGACCGACACCACACTATAGAACTCCACTATCAAAAAATTATGAAAATTTAATAGGTTATCTAAATTTAACAGTTTTCAAGCTAACGTTCAGATTTTAGCTTATTTGAATGTACCAATAAAAAGATAAAAATCAAATACCTGAACGGTATATTTCAGCTTGAATACATGGTCGCCTGAGTTTAAGCTGGGAAACTCGGCCGAAAAATATGTCATTGTAAACAGAGTTGCCGCAATGCAGCGTGCAATGCAGCGTGAGGAGAGGCAATGAGCCTTCTCCCTTTTTATTAATAAGAGAAGTTGAAGAATTTACATAGAGGTCCAGCAGGATATAGAAATTACAAAATAGAATAAATAGATGAATATATGAAATATATTAACACTCCTCAAGCTGGAGCGTACACATCGCATATGCCCAACTTGTTGCAAAAATTCTGAAATGCTGCTGGACTCAATGGCTTTGTGAGAACATCTGCAAGTTGATCTTCAGATTTGACATGCAGAGTCACAACAGTTCCATTCTTGATCTGATCTCTAATAAAGCGGCAGTCAACCTCTATGTGCTTGGTACGTTCATGGAAGACAAGGTTCTTGGCAATGTAGATAGCAGCTTGATTGTCACATCTGAAATCTATAGGAGACAAAACAAGAATCTTTAATTTCGAAAGTACAGATTGAACCCACTGCAGCTCGCAACATGCATGTGCCATTGCTCTATACTCAAGCTTCCGTGCTAGATCTTGCCACAACATTTTGCTTTTTGCTTTTCTAGGTAATAAGATGATTTCCTAGAAACGTGCAATATCCAGACGTAGACCTCCTGTCATTCAGATTACCAGCCCAATCTGCATCTCATAACCAGTAAGAGAAAGTGTGGATACAGGGGTCTTCAGTCTATAATAGGTGATTCCCTTACCAGGTGCACCTTTCAGATATCTCAGAATATGGCAGACTGATGTCCAATGAGACTGTTGTGGTGAGCTCATATGCTGACTCACCACTCCTACAACAAAGGAAATGTCAGGACGTATAACTATCAGATATATCAATTTACCAACAATTTTTCTATAATATCTTGGATCTGGATAATCAGTATCATCAGTCATCTCCTTCACATGATAGTCCATAGGAGTCGACACAGGCTTGGACTCACTCAAACCTGCTTCTTGTAGTAAATCCAACACATATTTTCTCTGAGACAAATTGGTACCCGCATGAGATCTAAGTACTTCAATGCCCAGAAAGTATCTCAGTTTTCCCAGATTGTTTGTATGAAAGTGCCCCTGCAAGCCTTCTTTCACACGAGATATGCCTGTAGAATCACTGCCAGTGATAACTATATCATCAACATACACAACAATAATAATAGATCCACCAGAAGAACTAGAATAAAATAAGGAGTGATCAGTCACAGAACGAGAAAAGCCCATCTTTAGCACAACATCACTGCACTTGTCAAACCAAGCTCTAGGAGATTGTTTCAATCCATAGATGGCTTTCTTCAATCTACACACCTTCTGACACCCCCCCTGAGCAACAAAACCAGGTGGTTGCTCCATGTATACCTCTTGTAGATCACCATGAAGAAAGACATTCTTGACATCGAGCTGAAATACAGGCCAGTCAAAGGTAGTAGCCAGAGAAATAAGAATACACAAAATTCAGACGAGCCACTGGTGCAAAGGTCTCAAAGAAATCAACCCCATATGTCTGAGTGTACCCCTTTGCCACCAGTCTAGCTTTCAATCTCTCCACAAAACCATCTCGATTATGTTTTACTGTAAATACCCATCTGCATCCCACAACATTTTTATCTGGAGGTAAGTCAACAAGTTCCCAGGTGTTGTTCTGTAAAAGAGCAGACATTTCAACATTCATCGCCTGTTTCCAGCCAATATCCTTCATAGCATCAAGATGATTTCTTGGAATGACCACAAAATCAATCCCAAGAGCAAATGAGCGGGCCTGTTGAGATAATTTGGACAACCAAAACACATTTGCAATAGGATGCCGAATAGTACATGAACGAGTACCTTTGCAAACAACAATGGGAACATCAAGGTCAGATGGTTCTTCAGGAATCCCTTGAGTAGAGGAAGACGGGAAAGGCTCAGAGACTGGAGTCGCTACCTCCTCTGGATCTTGTCTGCCTCGTCTGCTGTAAACCTGTGTATATTGTTGAATTAGAGGACCATCTGCTGGCTGCTCTTCCTGAATTATAGTATAGTCAGGAATCATAGGTGGCACTCTCTCACTCTGATGTGGTGGTGTCACTCTCTCACTAGTATCTGATGGTGGCACTCTCTCACATAATTGCTCTCCCTTACTGGGAACACTAGAGAAATATGGAGTGGATTCATGAAAAGTCGCATCCCTAGACACAAACATACGACGAAGACTTGGACAATAACACTTGTACCCTTTGCTAGTGTTGGAGTACCCAAGAAAAAGAGTCCTAATTGACCTAGGAGATAACTTATCAGCCTTAGGATCAAAATTGTGGACAAATGAAATACAACCAAACACTCTGAGGGGAACAAGGAAAGGTTGATCTTTGGGACATAAGACAGAGAATGGAGTACGTCCTTGGAGCACAAAAGATGGTTGCCTGTTGATAAGGAAACAGGCAGTAAGTAAAGCGTCGGACCAGAATCTCTTAGGAACATTAAATTGAAACATGATTGTCCTGGTAATATCAAGAAGGTGATGGTGTTTCCTCTCTGCTATCCCATTTTGCTGAGGGGTGTGAGGACAAGATATACGATGTATCATCCCAACAGTACTACAAAAATCAACCATATCATTTTGAACATACTCCAAGGCATTATCAGATTGAAATTTTTTAATATTGCAATCAAATTGAACTTTTATTTCTTGATGAAAATGCTTGACAATGGATAACACATACTCTCGACTCTTCAACAAATTAATCCATGTCATATGCAAAAAATCATCCACAAAGGAAATAAAATAACGAAAACCATTATAGTTATGGTCTTTTACAGGACCCCAAACATCACTGTGAACCAACTCAAAAGGACAAGACACCCGTTTATTGACTTGACCTGGATAAGACATTCTATGATGTTTCCCCAGTTGACAACACTGACACTCTAGAGAAGACACTTGAGACAACTGCGGTTCTAACTTCCTCAGGCTCTCTAACGAAGGATGTCCATATCTGTAGTGCCACAGTAAGGAAGAACCACTCAAAAGGATAGCTGGAGCAGGAGCAGATACTTGGCGAGGCAGACTGTCACCGTGGAAGAGGTAGAGATCACCTTTCCTAGGCCCCCACCAATCGTTCTCATACTCTTGAGATCCTATAATACAAAACAAGGTCCAAAAGTTACCGTACATTTCACAGTATCAATCAATTTAGCAACAAAGAGAAGATTAAAAGGGAATGCAGGCACATAATGTATGGATTTAAGATCAATTTTAGGATAAGGGAAACAGATCCACTGGCTAACACCCTCCTCACAGAACCATTTGCTATTGTTACAGTCTTGCAGACTTGTGAGGAATATGTGAGTCAATGGAATGAAGTAGTCTCCTCATACCGGTCATATGCTGTGACGCTCCAGAGTCAACCACCCATGAAGAAGTAGAACCAGAAGCCAATAAAGAGGTAGCCTGATTACCAGTGGTGGACGCCAAGTTGGCTGAAGAAGATGACCCCAAACTCAGATGCTGGGTAGCCAGAATAAATCTATCATATTCCTCCTTGGCGAATGTGATGCCAGAAGAACCGAAACTCGAAGCAGGAGACTCAGCAGACTCAGTAGTGGTAGCATAGTTTGCTTCTCCCACAGGTGGTGCAGCAGGTCTACCATGCTTCTTCAAACACTTCTCAACCGTGTGTCTAGGTTTGTCACAGAAAGTGCACTTAGGGCAAGTGCCACGTCCTCGGCCCAAACCTGTCCATCCTCCTCTCACTTCAGCAGCTACAGAAGCATGGGAATCTCTAGGATATAAGACTGCTGCAGGATCAACAGGTTCAAAATTTGCCTGTAAAATCCTTGAGTAAGCTTCTTCCAAGCTGGGAAGTTTTTCAGAAGCCCGGATGACGCTGCAGGCTAAATTGCACAAAGAACTCAGACCAGATAAGAACTTTGCTGTAATCAAGTCATCTCTGTCTTTGACTTGTTCCTGGACAGTCACTGGATGATAGAAGCTCAACTCTTGTGCAATACCTTGGATCACTCCAATGTATTCTTCTAAAGGCCTGTCTCCCTGTCGTTCTGCGAAGAGGCGGTCATATATCATGAACTGACAAAGCGCATTCTTTTCTTGAGAATAATGTTTCTTTACTGCATCCCATATCTCTTTGGCAGTAGTGTAGAACATGAACCTAAAGGCAATCCCAGGTTCCATGCTCCCCCACAGCCATGTTTTCACCAGACTATTATGACGCTTCCATTCAGCATAGTCTTTGTCAGTAGACGTAGGAGGATCAAAATCAACATGTCTCGCCTTGTCTCGTGACTCCAACATTGTATGGACAACATTCATCCATAAGAGATAGTTCTTACCGTTTTGCTTGATGGAGGGAATTAGTGACATCTCATTATAGATGGTAGATGCCTTGGTGTCCTCCATGATTTAACGAGAAGAAGAGTGACGGTTGATACACGTCACATAAAGATTTGAGTGACGGAGAGATACACGTCACATCAAAGAATTAGATGCGTATCTGACGCATCCACAACCCCCAAACGGAAGTTCCCTAATCACACACGGAGGATATGTGATTAGGTATTTCCTACGTAACGACGAACCCTTCAGTTTGGGATTTAAAAATCCGTTAGATCAACCGAAGGACTCGGCTGCGATGCGCCTGCTCCGGGCTGCAGCTGCTGCTCCTGCCTTGGGCCGACGTCGGCTGTCCTTGCTTCGGGCCAGTGGCACGACGGGCCAGGGACGACCGACGGCGCCTGCTATGGCCGCTGCTGGCCGGCGGCACTGGCGGCGGCGCTGGTGGCTGCTACGTGAGGGTAGGGTTAGGTAACCTGCTCTGGTACCATGTAAACAGAGTTGCCACAATGCTGCATGCAATGCAGCATGAGGAGAGGCAATGAGCCTTCTCCCTTTTTATTAATAAGAGAAGTTGGAGAATTTACATAGAGGTCTAGCAGGATATATAAATTACAAAATAGAATAAATAGCTGAATATATAAAATATATTAACAGTCATAAAATATTTAAAAGTTTTGATATTTTAAAAGAATACTTACATTTGAGTTTTTCATACTATATCTAAATTTCAACTAAATCAGAGTTATAGATAAAATACTAAAAATCATTTACTACACCACTGTATTTATCAAATTCTGTATTCATATGCTACCAATCCTTATTTTCGCCGACTAGGGTTTATACTTATCAAATTCTAGTTATTTATAATGAAAGTATTCTCATCATTTCTCATTAGGGTTAAAACATAATAATTAGACAACCATCAAGAATCAAGCTTAATTAATGATCAATCTAGTTAAGCATGTAATCATCCAAGTAAAATCTAATTAGATGGCTAACTTGAAAACAGACCATTATAGTGTATTTTTGGACCACGGAGGACGGATGGATGCCTGGCAGGTGGGCGGCCAAGCCAAAAAGGACGCCTTCCGCCTGTAGGCGAAAGAAAATCTTTTGTCTCTTCTAGGGTTAGGGTTGGATCACTGCTCTGATACCACGTCAAAAAGTAAGTAGAAGGCTATGCGATGTATTTGATAAGAGAAACCTCCCTCCTATATAGAGAAGGGGAAAGTGTATAGACTCAGACAAAACCCTACTTGGCCAAGACAATAGTTGGGCCCAATACAAATAGACTCAAATAACTTCATTAACTAGACTCTGTAACATATGTTAATGAGGGAGTAAGCTGTGAGTAGAGTTGTGGACCATCAAATTTTGGGAACATGGGAGTAGAGCATGAAGGTTTTGGCAACATCTAGAGGGTGCAATTTTTTGCATTCCGGGTTTGTAATCCCTATGGATATTGTCCGTGGCATTATAGTATAAAAACTTTGGTAGGTGAGGAGAATTGAGCTTTTGATCTCAACAAAGATGGTTTTAATAGTATGCAAACCTTGCATGCGGTCTCTGAGTAGAAAACATCCATGTAGTTCTAAAATCAATAAAGGAAATGAAGTATTTGTAGGCAGAATTATTTGAACTTTAAGGTCCCAAGATCTTGATGGAAATAGCAAGCCCGAATCTTTGGGTTGGGACAAAAGCGTGTCACAATGACCAATGGGTCAGTCTCTTCAGCGGTTCAAAGTACGTTACGCTTGGAGGAAGGGGGAGGTAGAGGTCAATGTCGAATTTTGTCTTCTCTACCATAGCACCATGGCATGACCAAGCCCCAACAACACCGAGGAGGCAAGCAATTGTCAGAGGGACAAACAGAAAGATGAATCAAAAGAGGGATGCAACACCAAAACATGTGAAAAGAACCGAACTTCCTCGAAAGTGCCTCCCATACCCATGCCTTGCCCCCATACCCGAGCCAAACTCAACATTCTTGGAAAATAATCGAACCAAGCTTGAGAAGACTTGACCATTCAATCTTGTGAACTAATCGAGTCTGAAATTGGAAAAAGAGATATGAACAGAAAGAAATAACCAATCGATAAAGGAACATGAAACCATTCTGTTTCAATAGAGGTATAGGAAAGGGTTGGAGCAATGAAGTAGGTGAATTCGTTGGATTTTGCAAGCTGTTTCAACCACTGTTGGATGTGATTCCAAGAGCCAAACAAGAACACTTACCACATAGAAGGGTCAAGATCAGGCTCCCTAATGGAATGTTTAACCAATGTATTCCGGATCGATCGAATTGGTATGGAAGTTGTAACATGGGAAAACCACAGAAAACACGACTTATTTGAATAAGACAGTGACCCACCATTGCAGATTTAGGATCTCTGACAAGCAATAAGCACTTAAATATTACAATTTGAGTGTCCCATCTTTTTCATTTAAAAAAAGGTCCGGAAAGAAAGGAAAACAACAGAGGAATCCGAATCAGACCTAAATGGAAATGACATGAAAAGTCTTTTTCAAAACCTGTTAGGGATAAAAAAGCAATATAAGATTGGTAACCTCGAAATCCGCAGCCACACCACAACTGTTTTTTCCTTTGGATCCCCTGGATTGAAACCAGGCTTCCATGGCTTGATTGTGAGATAAGAACCGAACAGTGTCAATGGCCCTCCCAACATCACATTCTAGTAATCATGTTCACTCACAAATTGGACAATATAGAAATAGAAGTCGTTTATAGATCTATCACACTTTAGTGTGCCGCTGGTCTCCAAAGATTCCTAATTCTCGTCACTAGAACCTTGTTCGAGATCTTTACAACCAACAGTCTGACCAGTCCATGGCCTGCTTAACACTCTTTTGGCCTTATCAGAAAAGGAGAGCACAGGATGAATACTGACCTTTTCAACCCTGATGTCCTCCGATGTTCTCATCTCGTGGACCGTTCCTCACATTCATCAAAGTGTCTTTGAGGTCTCACTATCAGTGTCGAATTGCCGCCGCCATCAGCCACATTTTGCATATCTTGGTTCCTCTCGATCCATACATCAGATTATATGAAATAGAAAATGCAACCGTATTAAGTAAGAGTGTTTAAGAAAGAAAACATGTGTTATTGCTGAATTGACAAGATTCACATTAAGGCAAGAGTTTGATAGTGCATTTTTTTATTTGACAAAAAAGCCTAAACAGATAGTGCCATTGAGAAGCTAAAATCAAGAATATAGTTGTAGTTGAAAGTGTCTTTGTGTGGTGATTGAGGTAGTAGAGACCATCAGACCTTCACGACCCCCACCGATCATCATCCTCATACAAAGATCCTAAATTATGGTGAGGAGGGTTGAGTTGCTCCAGAGTCAACAATTTAACAATCATTACTAGACGTTAGTGTTGTAGTGAAGAGGTCTGGGTCTCCCTTTCTGGAGGTAGGAGGTTGAGACTGATTGAGAACCACAACCAATCGTTCAAGCAAGACACTAGTAGGGTCAAGTGAGGTAGTAGAAGATCTAGAGCCATCTCTAGCAATGACCTGGTTCGCCCAAGCCGTATCCCAACACATGCCCACGATGTGGTTATTGCGACCACACAAGTTGTAGTGACAAGTTTAGAAGATCATCGTCGTCCAACTTTATCTGAACAATTAGCTTGACCATGATCGCGACCAGATCTAAAATGAAGAGCATTGGCGTCTGAGGAAGAGGCAAGAACATGATGCTTGGACAAGGGATGTCGAAAGTGTTGCACTTGCATCACTTCATCAATATCCAAAAGGGGATCACTCCCGAGGATTTAATCAACTAAGCCGGAGACTGGAATAAGGAAGATTGGATAAGAATAGAACAAGTTGAAGTTTTATGTGATGCTTATGCCTTATGGAATTCAGTAATATCATAGTTAATGGAGTAGCACATCTCAGCAATTTGAAGTACATATAGTGATCATCAATGTTAGTGCCAATTGCAAGCTTAAGTTTACTCAACTTGCGATGGATTCATTGATTCTTTTTTATTTTGTTTGTGGGCATAAATCTTGGCATGTTGCTCGCATCGCCTTGGTAGATGTAAGTCGAGGGATAGAGGCGTTGATGTGTGGTTCGACACTGTTGATGATCCGTCTCACAACCATGGAGTCTTTCGTCTGCCAAGTCGCAAATTCAGTCTTGGCTTTGGTTTTAGTAGGTGCAACAGGGGCCAAATCACTAAGTTTTGTTGCTTTATCTTGGGTGGTAGTATAGATCTCGAGGGAGCCATGCCATGTGAGATAGTTCTTGCCATCCAATTTGATTATGGTGACTTGATTGCATGGTAGCGAGAAAGTAGAAAAGTAGAGCGCCACAACAGAAAAATAAATAACATGTGGTGTTTTGGTAGGTTACACGACGTATAAGGAAGTGCACATTGTCTAGAGAAGGAACATGCGTAGGGGATGACACTGCTTAAGAAGAGACAATTGTTCCAGCCGGGCAACAACAAGCAGTCAACTACATGCTATGTAGGAGCATTACACGCCTCATCCAGCGTGCCAAAATTGTTGTGGCGACAATGATAGAATCGCAATCACATGTCGTGTGATTGGGACACATTGTGTAATGGCACTAACAATAGAATTGCGATCACACTCCGTGTGTTTAGGGCTTACGCCGTGTAATGAGAGATCAACAACAAAGACATTCTGATCACTCGCCATGTGATTGGTTCACATGGCAAGTAGTCGACAAACCTGGTGGAAACAAGCAACAAAAATGTGAGGGGGGGGTCCGAAAATGTCAGAGGAGTCATTTTGACTCCTCTAGCCATCAAGCAACCAAAAATGAGGTGTTCTAAGAATGGGTGGCCATTAGAGACCAAGAGGATGGAGCCATATGGCTTCCCAATGAATAGTCGTAGGATGGAGGCTATATGAGAAAGCTGTAAGACATCAAGAAGAGGGAGGTTTGTAAACGAGGTGTGGGAAGTGAAAGAAGAGTGTTTTGGTGGGGAATGTGGTTGCTTAGGAGGGGAGATGGCGACAGAAGTGGAGGGGAGGAGAGAAAAGGGCGGGAGGAGAGGAAATGACTTTCTCTATGTTTCCTGCTTTGATACTATGTAAAATGGTTTACATGTGATTAGAAGACTCTCATCAACATGAGTTTAGGCATGCTTAAATTCCTATAGTAACAAATATGGGACTAAAGCATAAAAATGCAATGTCATAACATATGCCCTATAAGCATGCCCATGTAGGAACTTTAGGTAATACACTATCTATCTTTTCTATCTGTTTACCTTTTGCATCACCAGTCACACTCTTATGACTTTCTATCAAAGGGCTGAAGGTGTTGGGACTCGTAGCTTCATGAATGATTTCTAGTTGTTCCTAGTCCTCTAGAGAATCCTCACTTAGCAAACACTCACACGGTTTTGGCTCCGCATCTCTTCAAGAGGACCTAATTGAGAGATGATTTATTTTTTCTTTCTATACTACAATCTAAGATCTCGAACTTGGACACTTTGATAGGCGAAAACGCCTTAGGTGGGCATGGATTTAGTGGCTTTGGCATTAAACTTGATTAAAGTAGTTGGCCAATCTAACTTGACACCAATTTTGTGAAAAGCGGAATGCGGTATGTGTTCGGTAGGGGTGAACATCGGTCCAGAACCGAACCAGACCGAGGACCGTA
This sequence comes from Alisma plantago-aquatica, assembly GCA_963693085.1. Classification (NCBI taxonomy): domain Eukaryota; kingdom Viridiplantae; phylum Streptophyta; class Magnoliopsida; order Alismatales; family Alismataceae; genus Alisma; species Alisma plantago-aquatica. The sequence goes on from OY856409.1 coordinate 1,806,155,298, forward strand.
TTTGTGCAAAAGCATGGACCGCAGACCGGACTGTTTTGAAGTAGGTCCATGCCGGGACCGGACCGTTTCAAAGTAGGACCGGACCCTTTGAACCAGAATCAGAACTTTTTAGCATTCGATAACTTGTTTAATAGTAAAACTTTGATCAATTTAATTACTTATAACTATTGTTTAACATTTCTATCAAATATTTGCACTACTAGTGTTGTAGTATGTGATTTGTTTATACTTTTAACATAATGAAACTTCATATTTAAAGGCATTTTACATATAAAACGGTCCACAGTCCGGACCGTGGTCTGACCGGTTTTGGACCAGACCGGACCGCGGACCGAATTTCAAAATTTCCGGACCCGGACCGGACGGAACTCAAAACGGTCTAGGACCGGACCGGACTGAACTGACTGGTCCGGTCCGGTGTTGCGGTCTGAACCATCATTTGCTTACCCCTTACTGTTCGGCTAGGGTGTTGCATTGAGTATATGTTGAGTGCAGGTTGATATGAGCATATACAATTTGGAATATTTTAAATAAATTAATTATATGTGCACAAAATTATACATATACACCTCTATATATAAATAAGAACATATAAATATACATGTATAGTATGTTATATATATGTATATGTGGGTGTATGTTTGTGTGGATAAGCAGTTTAGTAAAAGATTAAACAAGATAATTGATAATAAAACACACACATATAATCTCTATACAAAAGCGGCCGCATATGCGCCACATATGCAGCTAAGACTGCATAATTGACTGCACAGACATATGCGGTTCAGAGAAGTGGCTAAACCACATATGTGGACTCATGCGGGTCATATGAGAACACTGCCTGACACATGGATATTTATATGCCTATGTTCTTTTTTTTGCTATAGAGAATTTTCACTAAAAGGCTTACTACCACGGTGCCACTGAAGGCTTTGCGGCCAATAACATTGTTTTTGCCTGTCTTCAGTGGTTGTTTTTTTGGAGTACATGGATCACTTGTCTCTCATTCAGGCTGTTACATGTCATCTGATTCACAGTGCTTAAGGGCCGTGATATGTTTATAGCAGAGTTTGACCTGATCTCTAGGATGGTTGAGGCATCTCCGCGGTGGTGGTGGTACCCCAAAGTAGCACGGTATTAATGGATATTTTGACTCTAGGAGAGAAATCACAGCCATCATTTCTCTAGTCTTTCCCCTATTTCAGGATGCTTTTTAGCACCTATTGTGTAGAGGTGTTGGGAAGAAATAAGGAGAGGCCTGGTGTTTTCCTATTGAATTATATATTTTCTGATGTAATCGCTTTGGCGAACACTATCTTATCAATAACAAATTAGAGGCATTTGAGCCTCCTTTAAAGTTTAAAGAATAGTGAAAAGAAAGATTTTTTTTATCTGTTTGTATCTCATTCAGTTTGAAATGCAATTTACATTAGTTATAGAAAGGAAGTGAGTTACAAAATGATGCCTGACAATTATGTCAATTCATCTTCTATGTTATGTATACGAAAGCCACATCTAGTTGCCCCTTCACTTTTCACATTGATAATTCTAATGTCATATGCTGCAGCTGCCTGCATGACATGGGATCTTGCGGAATCTGGAAAGCAGTTAATTACTACTGTCATCAATGGGTCTGACCTGGTTCCAACATTCTCAACTGCTTCAATTGATGTCCTCCGGTCTGAGGTTGGTCGCTGCTTTCTTTTTGTGCTGTTTTGGATATATAGTCTCTTTTAACTGACATTGGGTTACCTTTCGTTTACTCTTGATGGATAAATGGTTGCTATCTTTGGATAAAACCTGCTTCTAACAACGCGGGTGGTCATAAATCCCGAAAAGTCAACACAAAAATGCTTAAAAGTAATTTAGATTACATGTAAAGTATAAAAAAATGTGCTATATGCCGTTTCCTTTGTCAAAGTCAATCTTTTCATCCCAGCGATCTTTTTTTCTGTTCCACCTTACAAAATAAGCTGGATGTTTCTGATGGGTTTTGCATGATGTGGTTCAATTTTAGTGGCCTCCGTTTAACATTTGGCTTTCAGGCCTAGTGAACTGATCTCTCGTTCTTTCACCACTTTTGTGCAATCAAGATATTTCATTGAAAAGTCTTACAGTTGTAACAGATGTACAATTACATATTTATTCCAGAAATTTTACCGTGTCTTCTTTCCCTTTTTATCTTTTTAGTTGAATAGTTACCTTTTCAACAACATCGTTACTTTTTTGTCTAGATAGTAACTTTTCTGACCAAATAGTTACTTTGCTGGATGCACGGGTAACGAAATCCTTGTTACTTGCGCAGGCAACGAATCCCCCCTATATATATTTCTATATTTGTAGTCGTGTAGCAATATATATATCATGAATCATTTGTCATGGCATCAAAACGTTAAGCAGCACATTACACAAACGTAGGAATGTGCATTTCATATATTACAAAAGTACTGTACTAGTTTCTATCTATTACACAGACCCTTGATTTTGCTCCTTTGGATGCCAAGATTGATGGTGGAGTTCACAGAAACAGATTTCTACCTTTAAATCTTATAGAGTTCAACTGTACGGGTAATAACTTATTATGCATGTAATATAACTATTTAGAAGGTAATGTAATCTTGTACACGTGTAAAGTAAAAAACTACAGAAAAAATAACTATTTCTGGAGAAGGTAGCTACCCGCGCGGGCATTAAAGATAATCTCATATATATATCTATATATATATATATATATATATATATATATATATATATATATATATATATATATATATATATATAGAGGCTAGAATACACTCGAGTGTATTCGGAGCAGAATACACTCAAGTAGTTTTTCATGATGTAATATTTTTTTTCAAAAATCTGATCCGTTGATCTTCTTAAACATCTTGTGAATAGCTCATACGCAAAATTTGAGCACATTTGGACATTTATAGGTCATGTTATGAAGAACGAAAAAATTATGCATTTCAAATTAGTTTCGCGCGTCGATTTTGTGCCCTTGGATGAGTGACTTACACTCATCCAAATGGGCTCAAAATTTGTATGTAGCCTAGTTATAATATGACGGTGAAGATCAATGGTTTAAATTTTGCAAAAATACTATTTTTCGCAAAATTTAAACCATTGATCTTCACCGTCATATTATAACTAGGCTACATACAAATTTTGAGCCCATTTGGATGAGTGTAAGTCACTCATCCAAGGGCAACAAAATCGACGCGCGAAACTAATTTGAAATGCTAAATTTTTGCGATCTTCATAACATGACCTATAAATGTCCAAATGTGCTCAAATTTTGCGTATGAGCTATTCACAAGATGTTTAAGAAGATCAATGGATTAGATTTTTGAAAAAAATATTGCATCATGAAAAACTACTTGAGTGTATTCTGCTCCGAATACACTCGAGTGTATTCTGCTCCGAATACACTCGAGTGTATTCTAGCCTAACTCTCTCTCTCTCTCTCTCTCTCTCTCTGTATATATATATATATATATATATATATATATATATATATATATATATATACAAGGTAGCGATCCAGTGAGAAACATCCTACAGTGAGAGCATGAGAGGCATTTGAATAACTAAAAATTCGGAGCTGTTTTTAAAAATCCAACCATATAGATGGGAAAAACATCATTTCATTTACCTTCTCACAAAAAATTATTGCAACCAGACATTGTTTACATGTCCATATGTACAATATACACTTTTTACATCCAACGGTCAGCCTGAAATTCAATATAGAGCGTCGAAAAGTATTCTGTTGTTGTGAATGATCTACAAATCGGATGATGATGAAATTTTATAGGAAGGTAAATATTAAGGTATACTTGTAATCTATACGGTTGGATTATGAAAATTTGATCTATGTGGAGAGTTATTCAAATGCCTCTCATTCTCTCACCAAGATATGTTTCTCACTGGACCGTTTCCCTATATATATATATATTTTTTTTCTTCTGGTGTTAGTCAAGTAACATTGTTCTCTCTGCATAGTTAACACCTGGGTGCCCAATTACTGCTATGTCGTCCCATCATGTGCTTCATTGCGATGATCATCTTTACAGGGATAAAGCACCATATTCACAATGTCGTTCATTTACATAATTGATGCTATCATATGCTTGTTGCTTCTATGCCATTATGCCTCACTTATGCTCCTATGCTGTTTGAATAAGGCTTTGCATATACCCTCTGATGCCCCACGAATTGGTACTATCTTGTCCTTGTTTTCTATCTTGAAATCCAGTGCACTTCATCATCGAAATTGACATCACATCAACTTGCTTAGGTAAATATCAAGGTCTATCACTAGTCTTACTTGTTTCTAAAGTGGTTCTGGGGTAAAGTGTTTATCCATTTGTTTAATGTCAAAATACAATATTTAGATACCTTTTGCCTTTCATGAAAGCTCGTATTGCCTAATATTGTGACAGAGAGTTATATTGGATTCTTTTTTGTAGTTGTTGACTACTTGGTATCCGAAAACCGGTCCTAGACCTAACTTATAATGATCGTAACAAAGAGGGGGAAGTGTTAAAATATGTCTACTTTCTCTCTTTTATTTCCTTTATGTTTAGTCCCATATTGACTATAACTATACTTAACACACCTCTTTAGTCCTATATCAAGCGAGGTATTGCATTTGCTTCAGTCATCTATTACCGGTTAATGCCGACAAGGAGTGGCTCAAGTGATCAAGCATGATGTCCTCTAAACAAAAGGACCCGAGTTCGTATCCCAGATGCCACCTTGGTTTACCACCCTCTTGGACGTTCGACCTCCGTCACGAGCATGGGAGAGGGGTAGAGAATGCCTCTCTTATTCCCCTCTATGACCAGTTATTCTTCTTAACATGGTATTTGAACGGATTACATGATATTGCATTCTCTTCCTCGCCATCTTCTTTCACTCCTTCATGCAACGACCCTAACAAGAGCTTCCCAAGGACGTCGCTGCTACCAACCACTCCAGGGGGCTCCCTGCTACCGTCGGAAGCCCCCTCTTGTCGTTGCTTGGCCCTTCCAAGGCCTTCTCCCGTTGCAGCCAACCCCTATAGGGACCCTTGCTGCTTCTGTTGGCCCCTTGTGATCCCTGCTTGTGCTGACGCCTCTGCCACTCAAGGGGTTAATTGTTGGTGCCGCCAACCCTCCCTAGGGGCTGGCGGTTTCTACTTTGTTGACCCTCTAAGGGTCTAGTCCTGCTCCGGTAGAAGACTGGATTAAGTCTTTCTTAACAAAAAACAAATTTATTGAAGGGCACCTGAGGGTACACTTCTCTATCTTCTACCATCCCTAAATGAGAGCCTCTCTTGTGGGTCGTGGTAGGATTCCCTTCGTCTGCTATGTTACCCACACATGTGAATTGTAGTATGACTCCTATCTTTTTGTATGTTGGCCATGTTCACTGCCTTTATCTTGACTACTCTTCGGAGTACTGAGTGTGCTTAAACCACACTCTTTGCCTTATACTTTGTTGTGGTGCTTCTACTTCCTCTTCATCCTCTAAACTATGGCCATATCTTATGATGCTTTCTGCATACAACAATTAACAACATTGAAAGTGGACAAAACCAATTTTCACACAGTCTCCTTTCTTTAAGCTATATGTGAAAGCTCAAGGAAAATATTCTCATTTTATTAACCTTGATCCGTATAGATATACTGTGTTACTGTGTTATTTACTTGTGTCGCTTTGTTATTCTTGTAATATTAGTCCCATATTGCTCACTTGTACTTATGTCTCTACTCTCCGTTGCTATATTAGAGACTACCTGTAACAACCCCACCTCCAGATAACCCCCAATTAAGGGAGACCCGAAGGTCAGAGCCGTTATTCAATTAACATGATCAAAGGTTCGACAAATAATCAATAATAATTATGAAATTCTACTAACTAAACTGGAATTGGGTATAAAATTAAAACTTTACTTACCTTTGAAAAACTTTAGAAATCTATCTATCCAGAGCTTGAATTAATCTATCTAATCCTCCTTGCACTTTATTTCTTAATTTCACAATGTGTCACTTTACTGTTTGTTCATTTCAGGGTTGTACCTAAAATGCCGACAAACAAAACGTCGGTCAGCCAAAGCTGGTATGTGGGGGAAACAATAATTGTGCAACTATGTTAACAATGTAGTCATTCAAATATCCTTTAACATCCAAGATTACGTTTTAAGCAATACTACTCAATCCTTACCTATCCCCTATCTCTGTGCTGTCCCTGCAGTGGACATGGATACTACCTCTCTCATATGGTAGATCCTTACCCCCATGGCCATACCACACAGGTAGCCAATACCTAGGGTTATGGAGTCGCATGGCCCTACCCAAAGGTAGCCCAATCCTGACTCGTGGTGACTTGATGGTCCTACCCCATTGGTAGCCATGTACTAAGTCATTCAATGACATGATGGGCCTACCCCATCGGTAGCCATGTACTAGGTCAATCTATTAAGCTACAGAGGGGACTAGGATCTGAGCTAGTAGGCACATATCTTAGGTGATAGTCATATCCACATTATAATTTGCAAGAATTTAATGCAATCCAACAGTTTAATTCAAGTCATCGATAAAACCTCGAAAATCCTCGGGAAACTAATTCGGGATATTCATAGGCGTAACCACATACCTGTTCAGTAGATTCAAGCTAATATCAATTCCAACCAAGAAGGCAATCCAAGCAAGTAGTTCAACCATACAATCAAGAATCCTGAAATCACATGTACTCTATTTACTACACACTTTATCAAGATTATTTCTATTCAACTTGAAATTGCTTCCTATGGTTTCCTTATCCATTTTAGGGTTTCGTTTGCAATTAGGGTTTCACTTCATCTCTTATTATTCTAAACTCTAATTTATATAATTACTTACTAACCCTAATTTCAGATTAAAGGCACACTTAAACATTAATTAAGCCCATTATGCCTCTTTTATATTAAAACTACCATTTTTATCCTTTTAATCCATGGCAAGATCATTATGCTCATTTATCATTAATTCAAAGTTCATTATGGTCTAATTCACATACGAACTCTATTTGTCATTAATTCTTCCTTTAGAAAAACCCTAATTACTACATTAAGAGTATTTACCCATAATTAGGAATCTTTAATCTCGAAATAGCTTAGAAACATCATATCTCAACTTTATTCACAGTTTTGAATAATTAAAGCCATTAAGAATCACATTTACTAATATTAGGGTTTCAAGGCCCATTAAAGCACATTTATTTACATTAAGCCAATATTGTACGAAGATCATTCCTTTAGATCAAAATCATCCTTTTTAATAATATCAGGTTAATATCCCTTTAAACCATGCGCATAAATTACTCGATCCCCTATCATTAAAACTAGGGTTTCTTATTCATGAAAAGCATTACAGTTACTAACTTTGTGCACTTTTAGAACTAGAATCAAAACTAGTCTATACTAGTATTTTTATTGGATTCCTTGTATATTTATGAGATATTCATATATAACATGCCTGATTCCGAGTTACTGATCATTAGATATGAATTTCCTAAAATAATTACCTTCAGACGAATCACAGAGCGCCACGTCATTATTTGCTCTCTATTTTCCAACGATTTGGCTCGCGAATCCTCCTTCAGATCCGCCTAACCCGAGACCCGAGTCCAGCTCCACCGTCTTCTACCTCCGTTTGACGCTCAGCCCGCGAACCAGGCACCCTCCTGGTCAACTGGCGGGTTGACCCCGCGTTTGGGGGCGCCGGAGAAGCAGGCAAAGGAGTGCCTGCCTTCGCCTGGACCTTCCGAAGCCAAAGCCAGTTTCTAATTAGTCCGAGCAGGTACGAACAGAGCAGAACACCAGCCCCGTTGGCCGACAACGTACAGGAGCAAGAGAGCGGAGAAGAAGAAGATCTTTGGGAAATTAGAGGTCGGTGAAGCATGGGTTGGACTCCAAGGAGTCTTGCGAACATGATGGTATCCTTTCCTTGGTCTCGTTCGCCCTTATATAGAGTATGGATATAGGGGTAGCCGCCCGGGAGCCTGCAGATTGGGCATATCTGCAACACATTTCCAAACTGGGTAAGATCTAGGATGTCTAGGTGCGGATTTTGCTCCCGAACTTGTTGGGATGCTTTCCCAACTCTCTCGCGCACTAGACTGCGAGGAAATTGCCCTCGAAAATTCCCTACACTACTGCCCAGTTTCCTATCTTGGCGCAAGGAGCACGATGACCGTGGTCCCTAGGATCCAAGATGCACGACTCGGATTAAACTCAAAATATTTCGATCGTGACATTTAATGGAATCCTATTACTTTAGGGATATTTTCAAAATGCATAACTCCCAAACCACATGTCCAATTAATACCAAATTTTAGGGGAAAGTCTATAATGACTTAATCCACGTTTGTACCAAATTTGGGACTCAAAATCGAACGTATGAGATACTTTTCTTTATATACAAGTTATCTCTTAATAAGGCATATTTTATGCATATTTTCTCTTTCTTTGCCATTAATTTATTATTTTGAATTCCTTGATCCTCAAGAAACCTTAATGGCTCGGAATCCCATCTTGGGAATATTCCATAGCCTTTCACTTATCTATTTTCTTATTTATCCCTTCATTTTCTCTTTCTTCTTATTCATTTTTTTGTAAAATATCTCTCTTTGAGGATTTCTCTTTATCTTTCTTTTTATTTTCCTCATTGGCATTCCATTTATCATTAGGAATCCTTTGGATACGAAAATCCATCAAGGGTAACTCAATTATACATCTTTTTACTTATTTTCCACATTTTACCATTGTTTTCAATTTCTTTCTTAACAAAGAAATACTTAATTGATCTTTTCCTTTCTTATTGTATTTTCTTTGCTTATTTGGATTCCTTGGAACCCAAGGAACCCAAGAGGCACGAAATCCACCTTTGGATTACACTCTTTTGCCTTCTAGAGGTTTCTACATTTTTCTTTTCTCCATTTCTTATTAATAATGGAGTTTCTTTTGTCTTTTCCTTGTTATTGGGCCCAATAGCCAATAAAGCCCACAAGTAAATCAACACGACTATTTTAAACAAAATTCATGCATTCAATCAAAAGACATCATTATTTGTTCATTTATCTCTACTATGAGAAATTACATTTCTCAGCAAATGAACCCAAAATTGGGGTTGTAACACTACCCTGTAACCTGTTTTACTCACTCAATAAACAATTCCCTTTCTATTTAGATGGTATCAAAAGCAGGTTTCTATTTTCCCCCACCCACCCGTCCAACCCCCCCCCCCCCTGCGTCGCTGCCCCCCTCCCCGCCGCCGCCGCCGCTGCTGCCAACCTGCCCCTGCCCCCTTCCCGTCGCCGCCCCACCCTCTTCCTCCCCCGCCGCCACCACATCACCCCCCCCTCCTTCCTCCCTTCCAGCCGCCGCAGCCACCTCTCCCTCCCTTTTCCTCCGCCACAGCCATCCTCCCACCCCTCCTCTTTCCTCTTTCTTCTACGACTGCTACTGCTCTCCTCCTCTTCTCCCTCTCTACGTCTGGTTAACAACTACACGTCCGGACAGCCATTGGCCATCTACGTTGAGAGTCTCTCACTACACCGTCTTCTCTGCATGCGCCTCATGAAGGAACATTAGTATTCCTCATGACGGCGTAGGTTTCTCTATATGCATACTCTGCCCTATACGGGTTCTCTGATCTGACTTGTCAGATCCCTACTGCTGCTATCTGCCCCGTCGTGGGTCTTTGATCAATTCTGCTGCTGCGTCGACTACTGCCTCTGCTATGGCTTTATCTGAGCCTCCCCGCTCTCTGTGTTACCACGGTGAAACTTGACGACGGCTCCAACTATCATCTATGGTCGGCGTCCTTCATTCTGTATGTCAAAGCCCAAGGCCAATATCACCATCTTACAGCGCTGAGCCTCCTGCTGTTCCTACTGCTGATGCTGATGACAAAACCAAACAAAACTATGCACAATGGTCCAAGGATGACTCTGGAGTTATGTCGTGGCTCCTCAACAACACTGAACCAAGGATTAGCCAATCTCTGCTCTGCCTTCATGATGCTAAGGCCATGTGGGATCAACTCTCCCATGTCTACTCTCATCAGGAGAATCCCAAGCGAGTTTTTAAAATTTTCAAAAACTTGGCCAAGAAGGAGTTCTCTCCTGACACTTCTATCGATGACTTCTACAATCAGTGCTCAACTCTGTGGAATGAGTTTGAACTCTACCACCCATTGACGGTTGATATCAAAGTAGCCCAGAAACAACGCAACGAACTTCAACTAGTTCAGTTTTTGGCTGCCCTTCCTGCATCCTTCTCTGGCGTGGTCGACCAGATTCTATCTAGTGATCCACTGGCTACCCTCAGAGATGTCCTCAAAAGAGTCCAACAACTACCATCCATGACTCCTGCTACTGCTATTGAGCATCCGACTCTCATTGCTCGCCCTGCTGATTCTGGTCGTGGCCGTGGTCGCGACCGTGGACGTGGATGTCGACCTCCTCCCTCAGGTGGTCGTAGCTCCTCTACTCCTGGACGTGGTGCACCTCCCGACCCTCGCTACTGCAACTGGTGTGGCCGGGACAACCATACTGAAGATCGATGTTGGATTAAGCATGGCAAGCCAGCTTGGGCTAACCAGGCTTCTACAGATTCTATTGCTGACACTACCTCTGACACACCTGCTGCTCCGGCAAACGCAAACTGGTTTCGTTATGAATTTGAGAAGCTGTTCCAGGAGCGTATCACCCAACTACCCTCCTCTGCAGCAGAATCCTCTGCTATGCTTGCATCTCCGACTACTGGTAACAATAAATGGTGTATTGATTCGGGTGCATCTACTCATATGGCCGGTGACATCCGCCTATTTTCTGCTCTCAATAAATCTGCTACTATCTCTTCTGTTACTGTTGCAAATGGCTCCAAAACTATAGTTCATGGCACTGGCACAACCCCTCTTTCACCAAAGCTACACCTAAACTCTGTTTTATATATCCCACAGTTTCCTGTTAATCTTTTATCTATAAGTAAGATTGGTTAACCAACTCCGGTGCTCTATTAAATTTAATCCTTCTGGTTGTGTTTTGAAGGATCTCCGCATGAAGACGAGGATTGGTTCGGGCCATGAAGGACCAGATGGGCTGTATTATCTAGATGGACCTCCTGCTGCATCTGCTATGCTGTCTACTTCAGTAACTGGCCTACAGTGGCATTTTAGATTGGGTTCACCCATCAGCTGCCAAATTAAAACATTTATTTTCTGCTTTATCTGAGAACAGTTTTACTTGTGAAACTTGCGTGTTGGACAAACAAACTCATTCTATTTTTCCTGCTAAGAGGGTTATTGCTTCTAAAGAAAATTTTGATTTAGTTCATGCTGATATTTGGGGTCCTTGTTCTGTATCGAGTCACTCGGGTGTGAAATATTTTATGACTTTCATTGATGATTACTCTCGCACCACATGGCTGTTTTTGCTTAAGGGTCGGGATACTGTGCTGGAAACTATTCGTACTTTCTTTGCTGAAATTCACACCCAGTTTAACAGGCCTATTAAAATCTTTCCTACTGATAATGCACTTGAGTTTATGCAAAAATCTGTTACCTCTTTCTGTGCCACTCGTGGGACCATACATCAGACTACTTGTCCTTACACTCCTCAGCAAAATGGCGTCGCTGAGAGAAAAAACTGCCATTTACTAGAGGTTGCTCACTCTTCTCATACACTACAAATACCCCATCATTTCTGGCCTGAAGCGGTCTCTACGGCGTGCTATCTTATAAATCACATGCCTTCCTCTGTTTTGCAAAATCAGGTTCCTTACGCCATTTTGTTTCCTGATAAACCTTTATTCTCTCTTCCTCCTCGCATTTTTGGAAGTACTTGCTTCGTGAAAAACCTTCGCCCTGGCCTCACAAAACTTGATGCCCGCTCGACCAAGTGTGTTTTCCTGGGGTATTCCCGTACACAAAAAGGCTATCACTGCTTTGATCCTGTTAAAAAACAGTGGTTTGTGAGTGCGGATGTGACTTTCTTTAAGCATATGCCTTACTACTCTACTGATGGAGCAAAACTGTCTACTGATGTTATGGCCGCCACACCTTTACCGGATATTGTTACGAATTTACCTTCTCCTGATATGCCCACGAAACACCCATTGCAAGTGTACAAGCGCAAGTCAAAGACTACTTCTGAGGCCCCGGTCGAACCAACTCCTTCGTCTGCGGTTGATCCACCACCCACTGAGGTATTTTCTGATTTGGACCTTCCTATCAGTTTACGGAAAGGTGTCCGTTCATGTACTCAACATCCTATCAATAATTTATGTTCCTCTGACCATCTATGTGACAGTTTTGCATGCTTCACTTCTGTTTTGTTTGCTGTGACTATCCCTAAATCAGCAGAGGAGGCCCTGCGTATTCCTGCCTGGAAACATGCTATGGAGCAAGAAACGCATGCGCTCTGCGATCGTCAGACATGGGATCTAGTCGATTGTCCATCTTCTTGCCCTACCGTGGGCTTTCGTTGGATATTTACTATTAAATATCAACTGGATGGCACTATTGAACGCCTGAAAGCCAAATTAATTGCAAAAGGTTCCACACAGACATATGATGTTGACTATTTTGAGACCTTTTCTCCAGTTGCACGCTTAAATTCTGTTCGCATTCTGATATCTATTGCTGTGAATAAAGACTGGCCTCTGTTTCAACTCGATGTCAAAAACGCCTTTCTATATGGAGATCTACAGGAGGAAGTTTACATGGAGCAACCTCCGGGATTTGTTGCTCATGGGGAGTCTGCCTTCAAAATCTGTAAACTCATAAAGGCCATCTATGGTCTTAAACAGAGCCCGCGTGCGTGGTTTGATAAACTCAATTAGATCTTAATTACCTTTGGCTTTTGGCGATCACAATCCGATCATTCTGTATTTATTCGTAAGTCAACAGCAGGACTTGTTATCCTTATTGTGTATGTTGATGATATTGTCTTATCTGGCAGTGATAATGCGGGTATACAGGCAACCAAAAATTATTTAGCACAACACTTCATCACCAAGGACCTTGGCAAACTGCGATACTTTTTAGGCATTGAGGTTGCCAGATCATCTGCAAGACTCTGCCTTTCACAGAGAAAATATGTTCTTGATCTGTTGCAGGAGACAAGCATGCTGGGCTGCAAGCCAACCAACACTCCTCTAGACCCTAATATGGATTGGGACGATGGCAACTCTCCTCATGATGATTGCCACCAGTTTTGGAGACTGGTAGGCAAGCTTATCTACCTGACGGTAACTAGGGCTGACCTGGCAGCTGCTGTAGGATTCATAAGCCGGTATCTTGATAAACCCCGACAATGCCACTGGGATGCTATTTGTCACATCTTACGATATCTCAAAAGCTCGCCAGGGAAAGGTCTTATGTATAAAAAGCATGGCCATTGCAATTTATCTGGATTCTCAGATTCTGACTATGCAGGAAATCGATCTGATCGGAAGTCTAATTCTGGATATTGTACGTTTGTGGGAGGAAATCTAGTCACCCGGCGAAGCAAAAAGCAGACTGTTGTTGCTAGATCCAGTGCCGAGGCAGAATACAGAGCCATGGCTCATACTGCATGTGAGCTTTTGTCGGTCCGTGGCCTTCTACATGAGTTTGATATTACTTATTCCAGCCCTATTCCTATGTTCTGTGACAACAAAACCTCTGTTTTTATTGCGAGCAACCCCACATTTCATGAACGCACAAAGCATATTGAGGTTGATTGCCACTTTGTTCAGGAGAAAGTTCTAACTGGGCACATCTGCACTCCATATATTTGCACTGATAAGCAACTTGCGGACATCTTTACCAAAATTTTGCCTAAAGCTCGGTTTCAGACTCTGATTGACAAGTTGGGCTTGTTTGACATCTACGCTCCAACTTGAGGGGGAGTACAGATATACTGTGTTACTATGTTATTTACTTGTGCCGCTTTGTTATTCTTGTAATATTAGTCCCATATTGCTCACTTGTACTTATGTTTCTACTCTCAGTTGCTATATTAGAGACTACCCTGTAACTTGTTTTACTCACTCAATAAACAATTCCCTTTCTATTTAGAATCCGAAAAAGTTTGCTTTGCCAGCTTGTTCATCCTATTGATGCAAAAATCTCACATGACTTTTGTGAAGGCTTAACAATAGACTATGAACAATGGATAAAGGATTATATAGTGTCATGACATGGATTGTCAGCAACACAAAAACAAAGATTGTGGAAGCGTTTGATAAGCTTGATGAAGACAGTCTTGGCATTGGGGCGAAGGTGCCTTTCAACCATGACATTCGGATCCAGTATACATGACAGTTAACAAGACATAGTATGTCTTTTCATTGGGTTGAACACCAACCACAACTATTTGGTGGAACATCTCCGACCCCTTATCTGCTTATCCATTCCTGAAATGTCCTTTGATCATCGTGGTGTAAGTGATATCATTTTGGTACGACACGAGCAACAACGAGATAGTTGGGGATTTTATTTTCTTCTTTTTTCCCTCCTAGCGGTGGGCCTATTCGTCTACTTGACAAAAACAAATAACTATGACTCCAGAGGGAGCCTACATGACCTCAGTTCGGTGGTGGGTAAAACACTCCCCTAAAGAAAATAGCATCACAGGTAGCAAATAGGTCTTTTCCCCCTTGACGAAGATAACATCAATGTAGTAGTAGTAATAGCAGAGTAGACTCCCCTTGAAATTGATAATCGCTGGACCTGTAGGAGCAAATCATGAACATATGGGGCTTTAGTGAGTATCAAAGCAATAGATGGTGGATCATATTTGTAGAAGTCATTCAAGCCACCATTGTTGTCGAGTAGTTCACCACAAGAAGCTTCAACACAAAAATGATGCACAATAGCTGGGATAAGAAATATGCTATATAAATATTCCGCTCTAGCATGTTGTTAGCATGTTTGATACATGCTACTGTAGAAAAGATGTGATGTAGGAGTGATGTCAACAAAGCACATATGAATATGTAGGAACTGGACAATATGTATGGTTCAATGATCTTGTATTCTCTTTCTATATCTCCCTGTCACTCCAACCTAAAGAACAATAGTGTGGGTGTGGGTGGACAATGGTGAGCAGGCTTTAGAAAATTGGTTGTAGCATTGTTGGGGGTCTCGGGTCACGCTCCCAAGTGAGGGGGCCCTGTTGTCCTTCAATGGGCGGGAGTTGAGGGAAGGCCCCCCACGCAAAGGGATCAGTGTAGACCCCCTAGACAAAAGGGCCTACAATGGATTTTGATGGGAAAATCAAGCATGCATTCATGCCATGGTGTAGATGGGCAATGACAGCGAGAAGCCTTGGTTGTTGCTTTATGGAACCTTTCCTGCTACCAAGGAACGAGGTATCTAATATAGATGTTGTTTCGACAGTGTGGAAATAGGTATTTACTGATATGTCGACGAAAACTTTGACAGATACAATCCTAGCCGTTTTAACGCCAAAATTTGTGAATTAAATCTTGAAGTTTTATAGGTGTATTCTTTACATTTAAATGTATCGTTTGAAGTAATAAAACTCTATGCTAGATATATGGGGGGAGGGTTCCTTAATGTGGCGAGGTAAGGAACCTGGCATGTTTCTCGAGATTCTGATGACAAAATGTAGGAGTTATGTTGTGAAATTTTACTAGCACAATCCACAAACTTAAATACACGTACTTATGTAATAACATCATATATTGGATATACAATGGTCATCCTTAATGTCAGGTCTGAAGGAAGGCAAAGTGGATATATTACTATTATTAGATTTTTAGAATCCACTAAATACAAGTGAATTGCAAATGTCAGTTAATTAGATGCTAGTTAATTTTAGTGAAAGAAAAAGTCCAAATTGCATTGTGGGTGTGACAGTTGACCTTCCCTTTTTGACAATTTACCCCAACACTAGTTGCTTAATGCAATAACATATTGTTCTCATCCCATGTAATTCTGTAAACCTAGGCCTATGTCTCTATCTGCATCATATTAGACTGTGAAAGAAAATACACCTTGGTTTTCTCTTGCTCTTCTTCAAAGTCAATATGTGACTGGTAATTTACTTCACGACTACGAAGGAAGTTAGACACCATCATTAATGTGACACCTTTTTTCTTTTCCATCATGTATAACTACATGATCTTGATATGCAATAATGAACTCCCCCATTGATCATTGACAATAGTGGGATAAATATAAATGGCGTTGTTACAATGTCCACTATATGCATGTGTGGGGATGCGATAATATAAGAAGCACAATTACCATGTCCATGTTGTGGGATATGTGCAACAAGTGCCATATATAAACAAATATAAGATTACAAAATTAAAAAATATATACTTTGTACAATATTTGTTTGCGTATATGTTGCTAAATAGTATATTTTCTTCCTTCGTATGCTAAATAATACTAGTAATAACAACACAAGTATACCAATTAGCTTATTTATAAAAATGATTGCTAATTATACTTGTATTTAGTGGAGTATTTAGGTATATTATTATGATTATTATAATATTATGAGAAAGTGTTTGTAGATCTATGGTCACATATGATTAGGAACATATAAAAAAGCAGATTGAGGGATCTTTGCCAATTCAAAGCTTTTTTGGATGAATTTATATTCAAATTAAGATAGATCACATGTAAATGAGAGAAATGGTAGAAAATATAAAAGGCATACCTCAGATTAAGCTTATTTGAGCCCCAATTGTCAAAATTTTCTTTGATCCCCCATTTTCTCTTCTCAAACAACAAAAATAGGCTCAAACACGCAAAAATCAGTATTTCTGTCGGTATACAAAAATACGCTCAAACACGCAAAAATCGGTATTTCCGTCATTATACAAAAATACACTAAAACACGCAAAAATCGGTATTTCCGTCGGTATACAAAAATACACTTAGAACGCAAAAATCGGTATTTCCGTCGGTATACTGGTAAGTTTCGTTGAAATTTGGCAGTATTTGGTAAAATTTGGCAGTACACCCGTAAGAATATAGATAATTGTGATCCTATCAATACACGTGCGACACCCCCCCACACCGAACGAGATTACTCAAACAAAACATGCGATTCACTACTAATTAACAATACACCAGAAAACGAGGTAAACTATAATCGATTTAAACATTAACATCGTGTTCAGAAACATATACATTTCGGTCAACAACCCGGAACATCACATATCATACCAGGTATTTACATATATGCCCAGTGGCATCAGCTACAACCTGTATACAAAAGAGATGTTCCAGTTGTACATGCCATATACAAAACATAAGCACACTGCCAGAACCACATGTCGATATACATATCATCTACAAAACATCCCATGCCTGGACCTGAGAGTACAGGGACAACTCTAGGGCTCTACAACTACTATCCAACCTTCTACTTCTATTGCTCTCCAAGCTGCTCTTCTTCAACACCACGATCATGACCACGCCGCTGACGACCACCTAAAAAGATGTGGTGACCCACGAGGTGAGACCCATGTCCCAACGAGGGATATAACTTTCAACCAACAATTATTGACTACAACATGTATCATTATCAAACAAGTTAAGTAGATTAAACAGATTGGGCAGATTAAGCTATTCGAGCAGGAGCAGGTAAGCAAATTGAGCAAGCTGAACAGATAGGCATAGAAATAGGCATAACTGGCAAGTTCGTAAAGAAGTAGATAAGACTATTACTGACAAACAATTTATTTCTTTTACCACATTATATCACAAATACGCAATATAAAAAATAAGGCAAAGGTTAACATCCAATGTGAAGCGTACTAACCCTAAGCAAATATACTACACCGCTGTATTACGTCTTTTATTAAGCTTTGAGGACACAACTCCAACTGTCCACTACTAAGTCGAAATCAATTTCATACAAGATCTAGGAGAGCCGGAATCCTAAGATCTCATCCGCCTTCGGTCAGTACGAGTCCACAGCGACACATAAGGTCAAGATGCAAAATAGCCTAGTCTGCCCTTGGTATATAGGTCACACACTAGTGAACAACCTAGTCCGTCTTGAGAAGGTCACGTTACTAGTGAAACCAGGGTATACAAACCCAAACATCCGAGATACAACCACAATTGTCCTCAATCACATCATATATACTGAATCATAATCATCCGAGATACGGCCTCAACCGTTCCCCTGCCAAGGTATGACCACAACCATCCTTGTGAACATGCATATACACAACAGTATACAACTCCGAGCTTTCACTAAAGGAGAAACTCGTTTCACCATCCAGCAGACCCTGACACTGGAATGGATCTATGGCACATGGCACTGCATGATTAGGGTTTCACTTGATTAGTTGATGTCAATTTGGTGATTTAAGGCTGCATCAATCAAGTTACATACAATCCCTAAAATAATTCTACATGACATGGTATATATTGCAACTTCAGAAGATATAAAACATATGAGGTATAATGTTGATTACAAAACCACACGGTACCATTTCATTGCCATACATGAGTCCATACTCATCATCATACCATTACAAGTTCCAAATCCTTGTCGCATCACAAAGAGGATAGCACCTCAATTAGGGCACAAAACCATGTCCAAGGTCATAGGACCATTCACGTTGTTTCCTGCAAGAACATCATTATCTTTCCATGCCTCATCAAGGCTCATCATACCATCACTATATAGGAGACACATAAGCTTGATACAACATTATTTAGAAGCTATGGTGTTCAGGTAACAAAAAATTAGGGTTATAACAACGTAGAGAGAGAAAGTACATTCATCATCATACTAGTCACACAAGAGGCTATATACCATCATCACTTACTTACATTAGGGTTAGGTTAAGCATGATGGGTTGAATTAACATTGCCAAACAACACTTTATTAAAACCTTAGGGTTGTACTCATTCGAGGGCAAAGGTAAGACTATTAAATCATGTGTAACCAAACACCAACAAGTTAGGATTACAAAACAGCCCTTAAATGTAAATTCTAATTCTTATCATTTCCATCATACATGAAAGCACTTAGGTCAAACTCACCACCATAGGGTCAACAAAACATGACGACCATATAAATCAGAAATCTTCATCGGCCACATGGACCAAGGTGTCATCGACCGCTGAAATATTAGGAGTCATTGTCCGTTGAAGATTTGAGAGAGGTTGGCGACCGATGGGAAACATGGAGCAGAATTGTCATCGACCACTGAAGACTAGAGATGTCATTGACCGCTAGGTTTAGAGGTCCTTAGCGACCGCATGAATCAGCAAACATAGCGACCGCAGAGAGGTACAACCTCATCGACCATCCTGAGCCAAAAAGCTTCATCGACCGCATAAGATACAAAAACTCAGCGACCATCAAAGTGTAAAAACTTGGCGACCGTAGTAGGTTCAAATCTTAGCGACCACATACATTAAATCTTTGGCGACCATCAAGGGAACTCAAATCTCATCGGCCACATAAATCAACACTTGGTGACCTTCATGGAAATCAAACCATTAGATCATAAGCAAGGTAGAAATCAGTTCAAGACATAGAAGGAAAAGCCATCGTTTGCCACTCCCAAGGAAAACCCTAAAAGTTCAAGAACAGAACCCTAAAAGTTCAAGAACAGAACCAACAAATCCCACATGCACGCAAGCACCAAAACTTCCCTCATCAAGCAAGATTTGTGCACAAGGATTTAGGGCTCATCTAAGAAGAGATATCTACTCAAGATCATCATATAAATACAAACCCTAGATAACAAATACTATCTTTCTACTTGTAACCACGTTTTAGAGCAAGATCATGTGCATGCAAGGTAGAGGTAAGCAATAACAATGGAGAAAGTTATATAATTCGCCTTAGAGATGATGTAGAGACTCCAAACAACAAGGTAACTCGAAGAAGAATGGTAGGAAACCCTAGCTTGAGCACCCTTCACGGCCAAGCTCGCTGCACCACCAAGAAGGAAGCAAACCCTAGATAGAAAAGGCAAGAAAGGGATGTTCTTCAAGCTCTAACTCAAGCACTACCATGGAACACCTTGGATTCAGCCAAGAAGAGAAAGAAGAGGGAAAGAATAGCAAGGAAAACGTAGGTAAAGAGAGAGATCTCACTTACCAAGACCAAGAAGAAGAACAAGGATGCACCAGATGATCACAAGAAGGGTAGATCAAAACCCTAGGTCAGCATGCCAGGGAGATCGGCCTTCTTCTCCTTCTTTGACACCTTCTTCTCCACCAAGCACCAAGGGGACGAGCTCCAAGAGCAACCAAGGAAGGAGAGAGAGAAGAGTAGGTGTGTAAAGAGGTTAGATGCATACAAAGAGAGGGGCATATATAACATAGGGTTGGAGAGAGAGAAAGAGGATTAAGTGTCATGCTAAACATGCCATGTGTCCAAGGGATCTCGCCCATGCAAGCACCTCATACACATGCAACTAAGGGCGACAAAACCAAGAAAACCAAGTGACCAAACTGACCCAGAAAAGCAAACGACCGATGAGAATACATGGCTACCACTAACATCTTGGCAACCGATGATGATCAGGAGAGCAAACGGTCGCTAACCCTAGAGGATGTTGGCAACCAGGAGAGGTAGAAACCTCATCGATCGCCAACCCTGGGTAGTGCACAGGAAATATCATCGACCGTCAAGACTAAGGATCTGGTCCAAACTGGCGATCGCCAAAATAAGGTATTCAACACCCAAGGTCAAACATCAACTTAGGACATCCATGCAAACCCTAATCTCATACATGAGATGTCACTACTCAAACCAAGGTGTGACAAGGCGCTCCAAAGCTCAACTAACTCAAGCATGATGTGAAAACATGTGAGTCACAACAAACATGTGACAAATTGTAAGAAAAACCCTAGAGATGGGTATATTGCAATTAGATCCAAAGCAAGCACATATATGCATAACTAGATCAAACAATGTCCAAACTGGAGCAAACTTGAAACATAAGTTTGTCACATGATATAAAATCATATCACAAGGTTAGATTAAGGTTTTAAGCACCTAATTATGCTAAACAAGCATGTTCAACCAAAAAGCAAGGTCAGGGATCTTACACTCCCAGAATATCATATTCGATGGTGTTGAAATCGAAATTTCAAACAAGATTTCGCCAAATTTGACGACATTTTGTTCCTTGCCTGTTGCATGCGGCCTTGTTGGTCCACATTCCTTAGCGTCGCGGTATGTGGGAAGAGCAATATTACTGATGGATGGGGAAGGTTGATAAGCAGCAACAGACAAACCCACCACACTTGTGGGTCATGGGGAAGGTCTTGGCGGTAGTGTGCTGGGCTTGATGTAGCGAACAGGGGAGGGCAACTATTGCTGGGCCAGGTGTTGGAAGCATGGTATTTAAAAACCTAACTCTAGGTGAGGCTATCCCATTTGAGCCTCGAGGCTTATGGCTCGATGTTTTGGGTTGAGGCTTAAGCCTCGAAATGTCTGAGACTTGCCTCAAGGCATTCAAGCATTGAGGCTTAGCTGAGGTGCTAGCCTCATGTCTGTATTGTAATGTCTCAAGTTAACCATTATGTTTTATGCTTTTCAGTCAATTACATACACTTTTATTGATATCTCATTATCCTCTATTGATCTCGCTCTTTGATTTATATTCTAATTCTGGTGGTCTCTATTATCAACAGTGATCTTAATCCCTATTTCACCTTGTTAACTAAGTTAAAAACTTCCTATTCAGTCTAACTTTATCTTATACTTACATATTTATATTGTACATACACATTCGTAGATAAATACATATACATATATATACACATATATGTAATACATACATATATATATCCTTGTTAACATACATATTAATATGCATATGTATGTGTATATTATTTATTTATAAACGCCTAGAATAGCTTGAGGCTTACGCCTGGCCTCATTGAGAGAAACATGTTTCATTACGCCTCTGCATTTCAAACTCTTGGCTAGAAGAGACTACGGGTACGACTAGCGGCAACGACAATGGGTTGTAGTGGTACTATTGTTAGCGTTGCGGCTAACCGCTACCGGTGGATGGCAGTCATCAGTGGGTTTGTTTAGGGGTGTCAAAGAAGCGGTTCCAGGTTGGTTCAGGGTCGGACAACAACCGTGTTTATAAAAAATAGCTCAACCCGGAACCGACCCGGAACCAATTTTTTTACAAGGTGGTATGTCCAGATTCGGACCCGGTTTCACAATGTGTAACCCGGAACCGAATTTGGATCATATGAATTTCTTAATTACATGTGATATATAGTATTTGATACATGATTATAACTTGTATTGTCTAAATTTGTCAACCCAGATTCAATACGAGTTGAACTTAATCACCACCCGTAACCAACCCGTTTCCAATTTGGACATCGACATCCAAACCCGAAATCGATCCGGATTGACAAAATCCAAAACTAAAATCTATTTTTTCTGGGTCGAACAGGATCGGGTTCATGGGTTCAGATGAAACTTGACAGCCCTAGGTTTGTTGCTGGTGAATCGTTTGTTGGCGCCTAGTAAAGAGGGGGGAGGCAATGACTACCAAAGATAGAGGAGGAAGGGAGCATGTTACTGGGGACCTGTAATGATTGCCTGCGGGTGGCACTCCAAAGAAGGGAGGGGCGGTCACCCGCCAGCGATGAATCTCTCTTTTCTCCCTCTTCTAGGTCGAGGGTTGGATTTTCTGCTCTGTTTCCATGTGAAAAATAAGATGGAGGCTAATGAGTTGATTGTATTGGACAAAGCCCTGCTCCTGTATATATAGGAGAGGGAGAATACAAGCATAGACTCAAACCCTATGGACCAAACACCTTAGGCCCATTTACATAATAAACTGAATAACTAATAATTCTAACATAAATAATGGTCTCCATTGAGTTAGTTAGTGAACAACCAAATAATCTGAAGGCTTGTGCTATATCTCTGATATCGTTGCTAATCAAATTCAAGCAGTTATTTTTTCCCTGCAGTTCTCTTCTCCTTCCTTTTGGAAGTTATTAAATTTGATTACTATTGAGAGATAGACTAGCATGTACCTATACAGTTCTCATATAGAAAATCTGATTCCTCTCAAATAATGTCTTGCAGGTGACATCATCATCATGGTTAAATGACTTGCGAGATCAAGTTGAACATACAAGAATATTAAATGTTGTTTATCGTTCTGCATCTGCTTTGGGAGCTCGTTTGCCTTCCATATCAAATGCAAAGGCTAGGGTTGCTGGCGCCGGTTCACTTCTGCGTCCAATGTCCAGCAGCACACAGGTAATTGCCATTTGTGTAGTTAATTAAGTTCTTCCTAACGTCTGTCCAATATCCTAATAAAGTACACATGCATCAAGTTCTCTCTTATGCTTCAAAGTTTGATTCAATTTCTGTTAACCATGCTCTGATTGAACTGGCAGCTACATATTGCACTGTGGAGTGATTTTATTTTTCATGGTGAGTATGGTGCATGCAATAGTTTGGGCTGGAAGGTGTAGTTTCTATATCTGAATCTGCTTGTCATAATAACATTTGGAAAATGCTTGTCTGTGTGATATGAAAAAAACTGAAGATGATCGGAGCTTTACACATTATTGTATTTGTTTTGGACAGTATAAGACCGTGTCCTTAATATTAAACAAGTTGAAATACAGAACACGCTTTACTTGTTGCAGTACTGCATGTGAGTCTGAGCAGGGAAACAGCCTACCTGAAACAGAGTGATGTTATGGAAGTCTTAGGGACGTGAACCAAAGAGCCCGACAAACCACAACAATCATAACCAAGGCCAGGCCTACCGCAGAGTCCATGGGGGGCATCCAAAAGCATGCTCAGTTCCCAATTGGTCTGGAAGCCAAGCACCCACCGAGCAAAAAAGAAAAAAAAACAAGTCGGGTCGTTCTTGTGGAGTTCTCTTGCAGAGAAGCTTTCCAATGCATCATCCTAATAAAAGACAACTTCAGATGAAGTAAAGAAGCTGTCTGGATGCCAGGAGTCATCCCATTTTTAGTTCCTTGTTTTCCTCTGATCTTATTTTACAGCCGTCATGGTCCTCATTGTTAGGAAAGGCATATTGGACTTGCCTGCTGTCAATGATATTTACCCTGATTAGGTTTCGAAACTCAGGATATAGCTGCAGCCAAAAAAATTCTGACCAGTTATATATATTAATTATATTTATCTATCAAAGCATGTCCATCATAGCGTACATGTTGAAAACTGCTACCATTCTATTTCCTACCAAATATGCTACAGGGTAGCCATCAAACAGTATCCCGTGACAAAAAACAACAGTAAAAAAATTGCGGTGCTTATTTTGTAAACATATGGAGGAGTGTAAATTTTTATCAGTAGATGTAAATGGCTGCCAAATAACGTTCCCAAAGCACTCTAGCTAATCCGGCTTTCTAAGACGAATAACATTTGTAGATTCATCATCTTTCCTTAAATAATATTACTGATGGAAGTCCAAACAAAATTTTATATTAAAGTTAATAGAGCTAAAAGTATTTATTTCTTCTGATCAAATACAGAAAACTTTTCAGGGAATTTGATTATAAAAAAAGTTTGGGACTCATTACATCTAAATCTATATGAAGCAAAAAAGAGCTGATTGGGAAAGAAGGATCCATGTAGCTGAATGGGTCCATATGGAATGCTTGGTCGCCTAGGCTGCCTGGGCGTCCATATGGAATGCCTGTCAGCCTGAACCAACATTGTTGGTGTTACTACATTTATTTAATTTATTTATTTTGTGCTCTCTTTAGTGTCTTGTCTTTTGTCCCATATTGGTGAACTTTGTGTTTACCGACTCCTATCCTATATAAGGAGGGTGTCTATGCTTGAAGTTGTTATCACAATAATACAATCCTATTCTAATCACATGGTATTAGAGCTTTTTGATTATAAGAAAAGATTTGGATTCATTACATCTAAAATTTATATGAAGCAAAAAAGAGCTGACTGGGGAAGAAGGATCCATGTAGCTGAACCAACATTGTTGGTGTTACTACATGAGTTGTCAGTCGAGTTTATCCTGGATGAAACTTGATCGACGGCTTAAATTTGATTTGCATGTGTAGAGGTGTCGGATGAGTTTCGAGTTTGTCTTGGGAAAACTCGGCCGACCTTGGCAGTTCCCAAAATGCATCAAGGGTGTCGTTCGAGTTTATCCTAGATGAAACTTGGCCGACAAAAGTCCTTGTGATGACTTTTAGAAGTTGTTATAAACATGCTTAAATATTCGTTTTAAGTGCATTTTATATTTTTCTCAGCTTAGTTACAAGTCATAATATCAATATAAATGATTTACAAATTGTCGTAAGGGTTTTAGGCATTTTCCGCAAAAGTGCATTTGCATTGATTTTGACTTGTATTTGGTCAAGCTAGGGCTTGATTCAATTCATCATTTTCATGTACCTAATACCTGAAATCAATCTCAAATAGACATATTAGATACATATGAATGGAATGGTTAAGTCATCATCAAAATGTGGACAATGTATAACTGTTAGGTCTACAACACCTACTACTACTGCCAAGAATGTTGATGAAAAAACCAAACATTCCTATGGCTTGTGGGTCAAAGAGGACTCGTGAGTGATGACCTGGATAGTCAACAGTGCAGAATCAAGAATAACTCTATCTCTTTTACAACTTAGAACGGACTAGGCCATGTGGGATCAATTATCATATGTATACTCACACCAACAAAATCCTAAAAAGGTGTTTGCAATCTCTAAAAATCTGGCTAAAATAGAATTCTTTAATGATACCTTTGTTGAGGATTATTACAATCAATGATGTGCTTTGTGGGATGAATTTGAAGTCTACCATCCCTTGACTTCTGATATCACTGGAATTCATAGATAGTGGAATGAACTAAAATTGGTACAATTCCTTGCTAGATCACCTGCCTTTTTTGCAAGAGTCGTGGATTAGACCCTGTCTAGTGATCAACTACCTATACTATGCAATGTCCTAAAACGGGTCCAACGCCTACCGTATGTCTCCTCTTCTCTTGTTGGTTCCGCTGAGGCGTCCACTCTTACAGTCCGCTCTAGCGAGCTCTGGCCATGATAGAAGTCGTGGCCATGGTCATTTTGGTTCGTCAAGACCTAAACATGGCCAACCCCCTATTGGACCGGGATGTGGTCAACCATCCGTTGGACCTAGCAACGCCCTTCCTCGTGGACCTCGTCATTGTAACTTTTGTGGCCGTAATAATCACAATGAGGATCGACGTTGAGTGAAACATGGCCACCCCAACACATGGGCCTATTGGACTTCTACTAACTACACCGAGGATAAACCATCCCAACTCTACTACTGCATATTGGGTCTGAGCTGAATTTGAAAAGCTTTTCCAGGAACGACTCCAGACTCCGACGTCGGCTCCACGCTTGGATGGCGATTATGCCTTTTTAGCTTCCTCAACACCTTATGGTAAAAACTGTAAAATATTAGTCTTTATTTGTCCTTTATATTTCTCTTGTTATTTCTTTAATCTATGTGGACCTACATCTAATTGTCCCCTTAACCTTTTTTATATAAATATATGAGGGGAGACACATTGTATCCTCTACGATCCCCAAAACCCTCGTAAGATGGTACCAGAGCGGGTTATGTAACCTGTCTCACGCCCCGACGCTGACCCCTCCCCTCTCCTTCTCCCTGCGCTGCCGTCCTCCACCAATCCTTGTGTCGCTGCCCTCCCTCCCTCTCCCTTCTCCTTGCTGCGCCATGGCCTTGGCCGCCACCGCCGCTAGCCGGTGTCGCCGCCTGCCCCTGTTGCTAACGCAAGCGTCATGCCCCGCCACCGCTTTAGTCGCCTGCCACCGGGCTGCAGGCTAGCTCGCCGCCACCAGCTGTCGCAGGGCAGCCTCCCCTTTGCCCTCGTCTCTGTCTACCCGCGTCGGCCTTTGAGTCGTAGGGTTATCTGTTGCGCCTCGACATAGTCTTCATGTAACTGGTCCATCCAATCTCTTCTGTGTCTGCTGCCACCTAGAAGGAGGATCTAGGAGGTTCTCTGTTGTTGCTGCTTTCTACTATGTTGGGCTCGTTTCTATCATGGCTTCCTCCCATGACGATTTCTATCGACAGGTGACTACCGTGAAACTGGATGGGCGAAACTATCAACACTGGGTCTACTCCATGGAGATTTATGCCAAATCCCAAGGCAAGCATTCCCATCTGACTTGTGATGCTCCTCCTGCTCCGCCCAGCACTGTCGAGTCCAATGATAAAAAGGCCTACGACGGTTGGGTCAAAGATGATTCTACTGTGATGACTTGGATCCTCAACAGTAGTGAAACTCGCATCAGTGTCACTCTTCTTCGTCTCCTGACTGCCAAGGAGATGTGGGATCAACTGGCTAATACCTATTCTCACAACAAGAATCCAAAGAAGGTGTTTGACTTGAACAAGCAATTGACATGTCTACATTTTTTCGGCCCGATATTATTGATTACTTTTCTTCCTTCAAAGGAATCTGGGCGGAACTCCAGAACCTTCATCCTGTCTACTGACTTAGCCACCATGCAACGACAACGGTAGGAACTTCAAGTCGTTCAGTTCTTATGTGGACTTCCTGAGTCGTATGCTGGAGTGGTTGATTAGATTCTTGCCAGCGATCCACTGCCGATGTTATAGACTGCGTTTCAGCATCTTCAACGCCTGCCAGCTCCTCCATCTGCCCCAACTTCAGACACTGGTGACACTACTGCTCTTGTTGTTGTGGACGACCGGGGCTGTGGACGGGGTTGAGGTCGGTTTTAGGACAACCGTCCTCTCGGTTCTGGTAGGGGACGTGGTTCCCTTTATTGTGGTTCCAGTGGACGTGGTTCGTTTCTGACGCTTTTGGGAGTACCGCTGGCCAGCGGTACTGTGACTTCTGTGGTCGCTCCAACCACACTGAGGACATGTACTGGAAGAAACATGGCACACCTGTGTGGGCCAATGCTGCGTCTGAGGATGGTTCCAGACTCCTGCTGTCGATACTTCGAGCACCTCCACTGCGGATTTCATTCGCTCGGAAGTGGAACGTCTACTGCTAGAGAGAATTGGAGTTTCCTCCTCTATTGCTGCTGAGTCTGGGGCACATGCTGCTACATTCACTGGTTGTGATTCTGCTTTTCTGACTGCCCCCTCTTCTAGTACTTTAATACAAAATGGCTGATTGATTCCGGAGCTTCTTCCCATATTTCTGGAAATAGATCTCTTTTCTATAAATTATCTAAACCCTGTTCTAAATCTGTTGTTATGCGATCCAAATCCGCTGTGTCTAGCATTGGTGATATTTATACTAGCTTTCTTATGAGATTTGCTCTATATGTACCAAATTTCCCTTCGAATCTGTTATCCATTAAGATTTTCTTCTTCTATTTTTGCATTACAGTGACACTATAGACTTGGACAAATATATATGTGTGTGTGTGTGTGTGTACAGATGTACGCTACACTCAAATGGCGTTTGCATATCAAGACTATTTTCTTACAAAATGTAAACCATTGATCTTCGTTGTCATACTATAATTAGGCTACATACAAATTTTGAACTCATTTGGATAAGTATAAGTCACTCATTTGAGGGCAACAGAATCGACGCGCTAAATTAATTTGAAATACATAATTTTTGTTGTCTTCATAACATGACCTATAAAAGTCCAAATGGGCTCCAATTTTATATATGATCTATTCATATGATGTTTAAGAAGATCAACAGATTAGATTTAAAAAAAAAATATTGTATCATGAAAAACTACGTGAGTGTATTCTGTTCTGGATACACTCGAGTGTCTTCCAGCCTCTCTCTCTCTCTCTCTCTCTATATATATATATATATATATATATATATATATATATAACACGTTTAGTTTTCTACTTCATATTGTTTTCAATACACACACAAAAGCACACCTTTATATGCATATAAGATTATATATATATATATATATATATATATATATATATATATATATATATAGATACATTAATTAGGACAAATTTTAAAATAAATTCCAGTTCATACATAATACACCCACACATATGTATATATTAAAAAAATATTTTTCCCTCATCCAATGTTGTGTCCTTGTCCTACATTTTTTAAATTTGCCGTGTCTCGTGTCTGTCTCTATGTCAGTGTCCAGAAATGTGCCCGTGCTTCGCTGACATGACACAAGTCACAACAGATATAATTGTCATTCAAATTCACGCCGACATGGAATACCTTTCTATCGACACAATGAACATAGTTATTGCGAAAATAATAATACTAATGTTGAGAGCTTGATTTGTGCAAAATAATAACATATTCTAAGGAAATCGAAACTTGTTGGCACACTAAGTGTTTTCATTGCATATTTAAGCATCAAGGTCAATATTTGCTGCATTTTTTTAGTATTTATATTTCCAATTCAAAATTTGCTTACGCAATGAATGGATACTTGTAGATAATTTTTGGTATTGCATTTTGTACATGTTATTTTATCATACAATGACTTCAATAAATCCTGTCATGTCGTCTTTATATCATCATGCTTTGTTTGCTTTCTGCGGCATATCAGACTAGTAGCGGAGAGCGGCAAACGAATTATTACACTGAAGGTGATAAAGGTGCTGTGAATGCTTAGAGATAGGGAAACACAATGATCATAAATGTGGGTACTGTCGCCACTACGTGTCCTGTTTCGAATTATAATAGGAGCATTTACTTCATTTATCTTCGTTAACCTTGTTGTAGACTACGGATACACCGTACGGATCTAAAATGATGGTTCCATTTAGGATAAAACTTCCTTTAATATTATATATTATCCTCAATTCTAGCTGATGTAAAATTTGTTTGTTAAACACAGATTGTCATGAAGCGTGCTCAGACTGTTGCCCAGGCGGTTGTAAAAACGCGATCTTCATTGTCATCCTGGTCATGCATGGGTGCACGCAGACGACTTGTTGGTCCGGCTTTAAGCCCGGCAGATGGAGTTGAATCCTATGCAGTTTCAAAAAAGAATCATGACCCTGTTTTAGTTGAAGATGATAGCACTGCCACGGCACATGTACCAGAGATTTGCAACTCCAAAAGTATGGCGTCTGATGAGGCTGAGCACAAACTAATCCCAGGAGGTCATGTCCTACGGGTATCTGTAGAAGAAATAAGTGAAGGTGACTTGTGGCTTGAGTTTGAGAAGGAATTAAGCGGAGGGGCTGGAGCAGAAATTCAGAACCAAGAGGATGCAATTTCTTCTGCTCAAGAGACCTTGGAGGAAGATGCCGCTTCAAAAGAAGTTTCTCAAAACAATCAATCAAACGACTCTGAAGCGCAGAGTTTATATCCTCCTGGACGAATCATGCACATAGTTGCTACCTCATCATCTGATGATGCAAACTCAGGAGTAGGCGAATCTGAGGAAATCATTGGTATGTATGACACACCAAGGGAGCTGTATAGTAAGATTAGACTCTCACGAACTATGATCAATGACCACTACATGCCTATGTATAAAAAGATGATGGAGCTGTTGATTGACAAACTAAAAAAGGACGTTGAAAATTGTACAGAAATATTGTAACATTGTACAATGCATAAAGTTATTCTTATATTCCTGGAGCGTTTTCTTAATTATTTGATTAAAATACATTGCGGCTACCCCAGAGAGCAGTTACAGGGAAGATGAAGAGTTTCTAGTACATAGAAAGATACTTACCTTCGTGATACAAAGCAGTCGCTGGTATACCAGTCACGCACTAAATAGATGAACCTACCTTGTAGGAAACAGTGGGAACCATGGAATTTTAAGCTAGTCTTTAAGAAGCGACGAGTTGACTATGACCAAAACAATGCGCTGCTGTATAGGACAGGAAATTCTATTTCTAGTTTTTTGTTGAAATTGCAAAGCAATTAAGTCAAGGAAAACCGAGGGCCCAAATCTGGAAATGAACCTGGATAACGACCCGAAGGGTTTTATGTTTGGATGTATATCGTTCTGTGTATGAACATGTATTGCTGTATAGTAATGTATTTATCTATGTGTACAGATTGTGTAACATAAAATGTTGACATTTATTTGTTTTAAATGCTTGACACCTATTTTTGTTATGCTCGTTTTTTCAAAAATGTTGATGTGACAAAATAGTACTAAAAACATACACAACACTAAAAATATATGTAGTAGTATGAAAAAACACCGAACAATAATTAACTGACACTTGAAGATCTGGAAATTTTAGTTTTTATAAAAGGTACTCAATATACACAACAATACTAAAAAACACAATTAGCGGTACTAGATACACTTCATCTCTGGTGACGGTTTTCAGATTGTTGAAAAAATGGCTAACGGGCAGTTCTTGGGTCACTGGCAGGTTTGGTCTGTGTGCTATTGTCTTGTAAACCATTTTCCTTAAAGTAGCGTCACTAAAAAATCTCCATTTTATGACCGAGATTTATCAAGTGTCAATTTTTACTTGTAAAGTTAGTTTTCTCTTCTGGTGGTGGTTGTGTGGAAACTAAGATCATAGATGACATGCTTCTTAGTAAACCAACCAATTCTTTTTTTTTTTGGAATGGTAAGATTTAGAAGAACTGCCTATCTCGGTTTTTATAGGATTGTTAAAATCATCATGTCTGCCTTTCATTCCCACCTTTTTTGTCACCTCTATCCTAATGCCCCCCCTTCTCTATTCATGCTCACGCCTTCCCCTTTATAATGCTTTAGACTGGTCATGCACACGACTTTCCTCATTTATGATGTCGTCTAATATAGGTATCACTTGGTTTGGTTTTGGTCTAAGACTTCAAACTAAGTTGATATTATCATTTAAGATATGAACCCTTGTATAGAAGTGGACTTGACAAGATCGAGGTACACGTACTTATATCCATGTTTATGACTGTTTCATAATAGTAACAAAGAGGATTGACACACACACACACACACACACACACACACACACACACACACACACACACACACATATATATATATATATATATATATATATATATATATATATATAGAGAGAGAGAGAGAGAGAGAGAGAGAGAGGCTAGAATACACTCGAGTGTACAGATCGCACAAATACACTCAAGTGTGTTTGCATATCAAGACTATTTTTTACAAAATGTAAACCATTGATCTTCACCGTCATACTATAACTAGGCTACCTACAAGTTTTGAGCCCATTTGGATGAGTGTAAGTCACTCATCCAAGGGCAACAAAATCGACGCGCAAAACTAATTTGGAATGTATAATTTTTGCGGTCTTTATAACATGACCTATAAATGTCCAAATGTGCTCAAATTTTGTGTATGAGCTATTCAAAACATGTTTAAGAAGATCAATGGATTAGATTTTTGAAAAAAATATTGCATCATGAAAAACTACTTGAGTGTATTCTGCTCCGATTACACAAGTGTATTCTAGCCTGACTCTCTCTCTCTCTCTCTCTCTCTCTCTATATATATATATATATATATATATGTCACAAAATCCTACTATATTTGTATTACATTGAAATAGAAGACAAGCGGGTAGCAAGCTGGGCCGCTAGTCCTTTTTGGATGGCAAACTCAATCCTTTGAAACACCACATCCATACACTTATGAGCCATAACATTACTATTCATAACTTTTTGGACCCTCTTTAGAAGCTCCACAACTTCTGGTGTTAAGAATCCAAAAGAGATGAAGGCATGTTGATTCTCAATACACACTTTCTCATGCTTGGCCACTTTGGCTGTAGCAGCTTTAAGGGCAACATGTCCCGCTGTAAAGGCCCCACTCTTCAATCCCACCAGTGGAGAAACTCCTGTCAAATCTACACACACATGTTTTCCTCCTACCCATCTAAAAATCAAAATATCAGCAGGTTTCAGTGTGGATAAAAATCAAAATATCAGCAGGTTCACACACGCATGTGAACCTGATCGACATAGCCATTCATATACAAAAATGTTTGAAAAAGCATGAAATTTGGAGCATGCATTTGTCATCTAATTTTCATAAAATGAGGAAAACTTAAGATTTATTAAAACAAATAGTCGAATACAAGGTTCCTCACATAGAAGAGATATTTTTTGCACATCACTTTCTATTATGAGATTTTGCAATCACTTTCCTCACATCGACATATTTTAGCTTGATAATAGACGTGGAAGATATATAGTTTGGGTATGAGGAATTTCATATTCACTTTCGAGAGAAGAAACTATCTAACCAATATGGTTTTGACTCGTATTTTAGGGTAAGATACCTTGTAATAGTATGAATAGTTGTTTGATTGCTCGCCTACTCTTATAAAAAAATGTTAGAGTTGTTTATGAATCTCATATGTTATAAAATGAATAGAGGGCATTTTAGAAAAAAAATATATGATTCTAATGGAAAAGGAGGTTTTGTAGTCAAGACATGAGAAAGAGCCAAAGGTAGATGTTTAATAACACAAAATTGGTGTCTAATTTGTGCAACAACCCAACACGATACTAGTACCTTGTCATGTGGAACTTAGTGATATTCTATTTTTTAGGTTTTTATAATCTAGAAGAGAGGATAGTAACGGAAGATGAATTGGGATGTTAGGAGGCTAACCAGATCATATCATACATTTGGTAACAAAAAGTTTAGTGCTTAAAATATGTCCCTCTCACGGTGAGGTTGTAGGTTGGATGAAAAGTAATTCATTATAAGCAATAGTATCTTGAGCATGTACTGTAATTCATTATAAGCAATAATATCTTGAGCATGTACTAACATTCATATTGGGTGGCATGTTTCTATAAATAGGTATTACTTACAACAGAATATGCATTGAGAAAACACTAACTCAATAACCTTAATTCAAGACTCCCAATAGCTTAGGTCTTAGAATTGGTCCCTAGTAAGATGACAAAGAACAAAAGGGTTACCCTAAGAACTTGATGCAAAATTTGACAAGTTGGAGATAAACAGGTGAAACCACAATGTAGAGAAGATGCAACATATCTCTATACAATTTTGTAACAATGATAAAAAGTAATGGCTCATTCACTAAGGGTCATATATAGGATGATATACTTCTAGAATATCTATCCAAGAGAAAACCATAGAAAAAGGTGTATTTGTCCAAAGGGTAATGAATCTATCATACATGATAGATCTACCTAAGGGTAAACATTTACATGTCCTTCTTAGGATTCATAAAGGTTTCTAAATGGATAGGTCCTACTATTGGTATACACTAGGGTTAGGATTGAATATTTAAAAGGGATGAGGAAAATATTGAGGGTTAAAGGTGTCACCTCAGGGCATATCAACATGAGACTTTGAATAAGAATAGATAAATGTGGATGAGATAGTCTAAATAGGGACTTAGAAACACCTCAATATTCATAACCCAAGATCGTAAAAAAAAACTTAAATGACAATTCTTTGTATTTTAAGCTCTCCTTTCCTTTTTATATGTTTTCCCAAAAAGTAGATTAGAATGGTGTCTATACAAAGAACGTCATCAAGTTGACACAACAACATCAAAAGAATAGATCAATCTCTAGAGTATCATACTAATTATAGTGAAACATATTTCTTATCATATCCCACTCACCTGAAAAGGACATAGACAAATTGAAGGCAAGATGTAGGACAAAAATGTATTGATATCTTCAAGAAAGAATAAAGACCACCAAGATCAAATCTTCAGGAACTATATTGTCGATCGAGAAGATTCATTCCTATAAAAGATGTAACAATGATTTTCATAATGAGGACTCATGTTCTTAAGCATAATAACATCCTAACATATCCTTAACTAGCTTGAATTAGATAGTGAGGCAGTTGAAATCATAATAAATAAGATTCCAAAGATAATCTCTAGGTATTTCCCTGTCTTCATGAACTCTAGAATTTCTCTCTCTCCATATCTAGAGCATAATGTACATGCTCAAGAGAGGGAAACTTTTTTTGTTGAAAGAATTAAGGTTGTCATAGCACTCATGTAGTCTTTGGAGTAAGAAGTAGTATGCTCTATTCCAAATGTAATTTGAGAAATCCAATCCAAAAATGATATGTTCGATATATTCTTCATTACACATGAAATAGTAAGAAGGATTTTGAATGCCTAGTCTCTTAATATAGTTGATAGTTGGGAGTTTGTTATGGCCCACTTTCTAACCATGCAGATGGTATCTTCTAGGTGCTTTATGGCTCCCAAGCCATTCAAAGAAAGGGGAAGAAGTGCCTTTTATTTGAATTCCATACCATGCATCTTTTAATTTGATTTATCCATTGTCTTAAAACTCAATCCCATCAATAGTCCCTTTAGGTGCATGTACACCATCAAGTAAATTGTTAAGGCCTTCATGTAATATAGTCCTTTCAAAGCACCACTCATTTCATTTAATAGATAATCCTAGTTTGATAATGTCATATTTCCCAAGCTTATCCATTAGAAAATAGATTTTGGGAGCTAAGGATCATTCCAAATTGAAATAATATTTCCATCTCTAACTGTATATTTAGTATGGTGTTTCAACACACATCTCTCCATGTAGCTATTAACATGCCAAAAATGGTAACAATTTTCACCATAGTCTAAAGGGATGGTTTCATAAGATACTTTTTATGTACCCATAAGATGTCTTTCTTGATAAAAAATTACATCCATCTAGCACAATAGTATCTTGAACCATTTCCCTTATCAATATGATACCTAAACCCCCTTCATTAATAGCTTTAGTTATCTTCTCCCATCTAATGAGATGTAGGTTATACATATTACCAGTCTTCCCCCAAATAAAGTCCATGATAAGTTTTTTTGAAAAATCATTACAAAACAAGGCAGTTGGAAAGAGGAAGTCTAAAAGCAATGGATAAAGGAAAATTTGGATTATACAAAATTTAATCAACCTATGATAAAGAGTTGTATACCTTTTTGCCCTTCAAGTCTAGTTATGATCTTATGAATTAGGGGTCTGCAATGATTCCATATGAATTTCCCAACAAAAGGAGGAACGTGAGATATCTTTAAGGCAAGATACCTTCTCAAATGCCAAGAATATCAGATATTCATGTCCTTGTCATCTCCAATACTATAAATCATTGAGATTTTATCAAAATTGATCTTCAAGTCTATAGCAAAAGAGTGGGCCTTCATAATATCTCTTATACACATTGTAGTTTTTTCATCAACTTATATAGATATACCATTAGGTCATATGAAAAAATAAGATGTGAAACTTCCATATCTTTAGGGGCTATCAAAGGATTGACATGCCCTCTTCAGAAGCTTTTCTAAAAATTTGTGTACATATTTACATGAATAAAGCAAAAATATAAGGGGCTAGGGGGTCACCTTGTTTCACCCCATTCCTTTGCTTAGAGGAACTAGAGGATCACCAATAATAAAAATTTCATGACATATAGTTGGAAAAATACATTTAAGACAAATATTCCTAACATTTTGGAAAGCATGTACAATCAATAATGAGTAATTAGGCATCCAAATATGCAAATTATAGGCCTTAGTTTAAGGCATAATCTAGTTGTACACCCTTTTCTGTTGAAGTCATGTATACAATTATTTGAGAGAAGAATAGCATCATGAATCCTCCTACCCCTTGCAAAAACACATTGATCATTATTATTGTCCAAAGAAGGAACAACACAATGTGTCTTATTGTTCATAATTTTGAATATGACTTTAATATTACGTAAAGTTATGGGTCTGCAATTCTTTAATTCTAGAATACAAATACTTCCAAATTTAGGAATCAAAGTAATAAATGTTCCATAAGATTCCTTGAAAAGTTCACATGTATAAAAGAAGGTAAGAACAACATCAGTGACATCATCTTTGATAATGCTCAAACAAAGTTTTAAATAATTTTCCATTGAAACCATTGAGTTCAGGGCATCTCTCACTGTTCAATTACTCAATTACTTCTTCTAGTTCAACATAAGAGACATATTTATCTAGCATCATTATCTGAACGCCATCCTGATTAGGGAAATGAAGAGAATCAAGATGAATAGTGCAAGTGACGTGGACTTCATTGAAGATATCTATAATATTTCATGATATGTTCTTGAATCCCACCATCCATTATGTAAAGAGAACCATTGATGTCATTAGTTTTAATATGGTTCAAATGTCTTCTTACTTTAATAGACTATTAGTTAATATTTGACTTAGAGTCATCCTATTTCATCCATTCAACCCAATTAATTTCTCAAACAAAGAGTCCTACTTCCCATAGAGAATAGAATTATGTTGTAGCTCTTGATAGTAGGGTTTCCATCTACTTTAGATTGTGCAATATAAGGGTTTTTTTAAGAGATCTAGATATTTTTGAAAAACTTCCCATTACCTTCTTATTCTAGCTAGACAAATCACCACTGAGATTTTTCATTTTTGCATAAACTTTGAAAATGGGGTGACCTCAACGTTGAGATTCCAATTCTTCTTAATCACCTTGGTAAACCCTTCTTTTTCGATCCACGCATTGATGAACCTAAAGGGAGTATTAATTTTCCTTAATTACCCAATATTAAGAATCATAATTTTATGGTCACTAGTAGTATTTGAGTGTAAATATCCTTGAACTTAGAGAAGAATCCCATAAAGTCATCATTATAGAAGATTTTATCAATCCAAGTAATAAAATTATAATCACTTTAGTGATTATCCCATGAGGAATGGGGTCTATAATGATTAAGATAAAGAACAAAAAAGTTGAGAAGGCAATTGTTACTCTTCCATTAACTTCCTTGAAGGAAGGTCCTTCCCCCAATTTTTCATTTTGAAAGAATTGAAATCCTCCAAAATCACCCAAGGTGCATTCATATAGCTATAAGATGGATTTTCTCCATCTTAGTCCAGATTATAGTCTTCTCATTGTCTATATTGATATAAGAAGAAAGGCCTTGTCATCAAACATACTTATGTTTGAACATGTTAATTAGTTTCTTAAACTTTGTTAACACAATAGCCATCTTCTTTATAGAAAAAAACTATGCCCAAGGTGTGAGAATTGTGATAAGATACCCATTGGTAATCCAAAAAAACCTACTAAGAAGTTTTTGGAGTCTTCTGACATGATTTTACCGTGTGTGTAATGCAAGTGCACACGTCAGAGTAATATAGGCCTTTGTGAGGCCCGAGTCGAACTCAGGGAAACGTAATTATTGATAGACTACTACTAACTACTTGCAATCAGCTAGACCGATTAAATTGATTTGAGAGTTTATTGAAAGAGAAAAGAAAAATGAAAGAAAACAAAGCAATCGATTAAATGTTTGGTATAATCAATTCAAATGGGAATCTTTAGGATTACGGTTTCACCACAGGTTCTCGTTGTATTAATTTCTACATAGTTAACCTAATTTGTCTCTCATTCTGGGTAGTGGCCTGTATTCAGAATTGCTCACTTTCGTGATACAATTCACTACCTAAATCTAGGTCGGTTCTACGGTAGTAGTAACCTATACCCTAAACTAGGTATATGAGGACCATACTCTGGGTTTCCACCATTAACCGTACATCGCCTTGTTCAAAGGATTTATTAGTTAATGTGAATTTCGCCTCTTTTCAACCATTAATTCTTCTTTCAAAGTAATTAAAGGCATCCGATTATCATTAGGGTGATCAATCATAATGATATAATGGAGAAAATGAAAACATACCATGGATTTAAGAGACAAATTATGAAATACTATGGTAAAAATGTCATACAACCATTACCCGGGCTACTCCCGGTCCTAAAGACAAAGGGGATTAGCCCCGCATGTTCATCTCAATGAAAGACATGATGAGAGAAAGGGAAAACATGGAGAAAACGTGAATGAAAGTGATGTAAACCCCTGAACAGAGGAGATCTGAGCGTTCTTTGACGTAGAATGCGTGATCTACAGCCTTCCGGCGGTGGAAAACGTCTTCTGCGGCTCTCGGAATGATCGGGGCGTGATTCTGGGCTCCGTTCTTCTCTCCTCCTCTCCTTGAGACTTGTGCAATGACTAATGATGTGATCTCCTGCTTAGGGCCACCGTCATTAGGTATATGTACCACTTTAGATCGCCAAAAGATCACCGTCGTCTGATTAGAATCGATTTGAAACAAAACCTGATCTGACGGCGTCGATACCATCGACTCGGGTTGATGGTATCGACCCGTTAGAATATCGACAAGTCTTATTTTTCTGATGTTCCGCCTGATGCAGACTCGATACCATCGACTGTAGTGTCGATGGTATCGACACCTTTAGGCGTCGCTTTTATCACCGATCCGACGCTGTAGCTGGGCAAGGTCGATAGTATCGACTTTGTGTCGATAGTATCGACCAGCTGACTGCTGGCTCGCTGTAGGTATCTCGCTACCATCGACTTCGGTGTCGATGGTATCGACGCATCTTGGTTCCTTGCGGTTGTCTCCCCGTGACCAAGTCGATACTATCGACATCTGTCGATGGTATCGACTGCTGCATATATTCGTTTTTCCTAAAATTTCAAGATAAATCCAAATCAACCTTTGCTAAAATACAACAATATGATCATTTATAACCGAAAAGATGAAATACTGTAGATTTGATGCAAAAAGAGATTATAGACCAAAATGAGCGAATCATGTGATATTAACCACAAATGTGACTAATAAACACATAAAACACATGTAAAACCAGTCTATAAAAGTGACTCAAAATCCTCGCATCAAACTCCCCTAAGCTTGAACATTGCTCGTCCTCGAGCAACAAAACTATAGAATAAAATTGTGAGGGTCAACTAAAGAACATACTATCACAACAGACATTACTGTATGATTCCCACCAGACATTCACATACCGGCCCTCACTAACCACAGAATGGTAACTACCCTACAGGTGACGATGATCATCCATAATAGATATCCACTCCAAGATTGGTGAACACTATCAAATAAGGCAGTTAATATAATAAAATCTTCCAGTTCAGGCTTGGTGCACCTTGTGATCTCCTATCTACATTGCTCATAACCTAACTACCATCTAAATGGAAGCAAATCTCCTGAAATACAAATGTGAGAAGATAATCACTGGTGGCCTACCATTTTGAGCAACGGGTGGATGGAATAGGTGGTTTATATAAGAAAGAGTAGCACAATACAGTTTGACATGCAATAGTGCAACAATGACCTACATGATGCTCATGCACATGAAAATGACCTAATGCTTACATTTTAGGTGGAATGATGCATGCATTACTATTCCATCCCAACGAGAGACAAAATATCTACAAAACTACACATGTGCTTGTTCTTCTTATTATGCATGTGAACAAGTTCCTCCATCTTTCTGACCTTCACTTACTTATTTTTTTTCTTTTTTTTTCAGCCCTTATTTTGCTTAATGACTAAGATGAAATTTACACATCTTCGTCTTGGGCTTATTCTCATAACTACTATATTTTTTTCCTTTTTTTTAATTTCAGAAAGTACGAAACAAGTTTCTTATTTTCAGAAGAAACAAGGCACATCATGTATAAAATGATTAAGATCATGCAAAATGCAGCTAAAATGACATTGACATGCATTCTACTTTTTTTTAGACAACAGATGTAAAAACTAACTACAATGCAATCCTATCTACATGATATGCAATCAAGTGATGACAAACTGTAAAGTGCTCCCAATTCTTATGGTGGAGTGTGAATGAGATGAGGTGGATAGATCACAAGATTAATTGACAGATCCCTTAGAAGATATTATATGTCTCTCCTTACTGACATGTGTAAAATCAAGGGGGTTTTCTCTCTTATTTTAGATTAAAGTCTCATTACCATTTGATCAGTTTAGGCTCAACATCCAATTCCTTCCACTTTTCTTGAATCATAGGCATCTATAGTTGTGGTCTTATGTTTTAAAGTTAACAAACCCAATTATTTTCATAAGTCAAATGCTCAAGTTCAAACAAATCAAGCTTGCAAGTTCATGAAATTTTTTTCAAATTTACCCATACTCCCATATGACAAACATAGAGATGACAAATTACACTGTACATCCACAGATACACTAGATAGCATGTGAATCCTAAAAGCTAAAGCTTAGGGGGAAGATATCTCGATCCCTTGACGCTCGATGAAGGCCTCCGGTTGCTCAACAATGCTCAATGCACAAGTTGAGGGGGTTCACTCTGAAGGTGTGAATAGAATTGAGAAACAACCCCTCCTTTTATAACTGAACCCGTCGCTACTGTTGCTCTGTCGATACCATCGATGGGGTGTCGATGGTATCGACACCTGGAGCACAATCCGCTCTTCGCGACCATCGGCGGTTGTTGATTGCTGGATGTGGGGGCCCGGATTGATGACGCGTCGATACCATCGACAAGGGTCAATGGCATCGACCCATCCCACAGATCGACTTCCAAAATTGGCGGGCTTCGTTGATTTCTTCTCACGGATCGGTGATGTGTCGCGTCGATACTATCAACTAGGTGTCAATGGTATCGACTCTTCATGGTTCAATTACCCTCGTGAGGCCCGGGTGCCGCTTCCTTGTTGTTGCCGTGTCGATACCATCGACTGGGTTGTCGATGGTATCGACTTCACTGAGACAAATTCTTCTGTAAATCTTCAGGGATCTCACGAGCATCGACTTCCTAGTCGATACTATCGACCCAGAACTATTTTTTCTTCGACGTCGCTGATGGTAGGTTGATACCATCGATGAGGCCGTCGACGGTATCGACTCAGAAAATTTTCTGCAGCCACTTCCCTGTACCCACATTGCTACCATCGACACTGTAGTCGATGGTATCAACTCTGACTCAATACTTCACACTGAACAAAACGATTAAGGTATCATTTTTACACTAAAAATGAAATTAAATAAAACTAACTTGCAAATGCGAAGGAAAAATGAAGGAACTACAAATTAAAACTACCTATGATTGGGTTGCCTCCCAATAAGCGCCCTACTTTAACGTCTTAGGCCAGACAAAATCAAGCTCATCAGCTTGGGGCATCGGGGAGTGTTCCTAGGGGATCACTCGGCAGTTTGAACTCAACACTTTCGTTCCCAATTCCTAATGTCAAGATACCTCTCCTGATAGCAGTGATAACATCAACCGTCGCTTGAAACGGCCTACCCAGTAGCATCTCACAACCCTTTAGTTGTGGCATGTCCATGACAATGAAATCCACGGGAAAGATGAATCTGTCTACCTTGACAAGTACATCCTCACAGACCCCATATGGCTTAACAATAGACCCATCCGCCAACTCAATAGTCATGGCAGATTTCTTTAGTATCTTCAATCCAAGATTTTGGAACGTAGATAACGACATAAGATTTATGCTAGCACCTGAATCACACTGTGCATACGAAAAGTGATGTCCGCTAATTGAGCACGGTATGTAGAAACTCCTGGGATCTTTATTCTTCTCTGGTACACTTCCAGTGATTATCGAGGTCACCGCCTCATTCACAATGCAAACGTCAGTGTCTTTTATCCGCCTTTTCTAAGTGACGATGTCCTTGATAAATTTTCCATATGTAGGAAACTGTTCTATCATTTCCACTAATGGAATATTAATATGGAGCTTCCTAAACATCTCTAAGAACTTCTTGTAGTGTCTATGCTCCTTCTTCGACTTCTGAATATCCTGAAATAGCACACTTGGATCTTTTATACGCTTTTGCGGTGGCACATATGGGCTATTTGGGGTCTCCTCCCCTAAGCTTGCTTTGTTGTCACCCTCTGACATAGGCTTCAGCACATCATTCATGGTTGGTGTGACTCGTGGCTGCTCATCCTTCTCGGCGATAGTAGATTCACTTTGTAATATCACTTTCACCTGCTCCTCTTGCCCAGATGTGGGCACGGCTGTGATGGGTTCTTGGTAGGATTTCCTAAATGGGAAATATCCGCCTGGTAGTCCATATAAGTTGTGGGGATATGGTACACTGGTTTTAGCCTCCGTGTCAAAATGCATTTTTTTTCTTGTCATGGACCTCCACCGCTAGGGGCTCTGGTTCCTTAATCACAGATATATACTTCACTTGATGATGTGTTTGAGAAGACTCTACATTACCAACTGGTCTTTGTTGATTTGTATGCTTCATGGCCACAACTTCATTGGCGATTTGAGTCACTGTCGTCTCTAGTGTCCTCATCTGCGCTCTATGACTTTGCAATGTCTGCCCAAATTTATTTAAAATCTCGACCTGGGACTGTAACTGCTTGGCGAATGTACTCATCATCTCTTGATTTTGTTGCACCACTCAACTAAGCAACTCGGTGCTTTTATCCTCTGCTTTTGATTGTGGTTTTGAGTCTGGATCTTGCAGGAAGTTGTTTGGATCCTTCCATGAGAATTTTCTGTCCTTACTCCATGCGTAATCATTGTTCCTATAGCCTTGTTGTTGTATGAATCTGGCTTGGGCCTCCTCATCAGATTCGTCCTCTTTCTCCACAAGCTTCTTGGCTATGAGATCTAATTTGTCATTCAATTATCTAATGGCTTTGGTATCCCCTACATATCTAACTTGTTCAGGTGCATCTCTAATACCCCAGGACTGCTTCTTTGCCATATTCTTAAGGATCTCCCAACACCTTGTATCAATATTGTTAAGAAATAATCCTGACCCCTCTGAATCCAAATTGCTTATGTCATGCTCATTAAGCGTGAAGTAGAAAATCTTCACCTGTTTTTCCTTGTCTAACCCATTATGAGGGCATCTTCTCAACATTATCTGGAATCTTTCCCAGGTCTCCGAATAAGTTTCACCTACATTCTGAGTAAAGTTGTGGATTTTCCTGATTAAATCATTAGTCTTCTCCGGTGGAAAGAAACGTTCAAAAAAGACCTCTATCATCTGATCCCAAGTCTCAACAATCTCATCATCCAGATTATAGAACCACTCTCTTATAGTTCCTACAAGAGAACTTGGAAACAGTTTCAAGCACAGTGTCTCCTGCGGAAAATGATCGATCTTGATCATATCACAATTTTCCACGAAAGTGCTTATGTGGGCCACTGGATCTTCATTATTTAGTCCATGGAATGCTTGAGTTTTGACTAGATTTATTAGTGCCAGATCAATTTTATAAGTCGGGATGTTGATAGCCTGCCTCTTAATCGACCCTTTTGATGAAGAGGAAGAAGACGCCTTGATCTTCTCCCATATCGTCTTTTCTTCAGCCATCTCTTCTTGTTCAGAATCTGAATTTACTGTCTCGGGTTGATTCTGAATGTTATTCCCCTCGTCGATTGATCTCGAAGATGGGGCCTCTGGTAATGATTGCGCGTAGTCTGTGCTACGCGTGCTCACCATGCATTGGTACCTACAAAACGATATATTTTGTTAAGTACAGTGCTAGATGAATATAGATTTCTAAAAGTTAGACAATCAATTTCTAGAATTAACAATGTAGTTAAAAGAAAAAGGTAGCCTAGAGTGGCCACTTATAGCACTAGTAGTGCCAACAATTGTCATTTCCCCGGCAACTGTGCCATAAACTTGACACGATTTTACCGTACGTGTAACGCAAGTGCACGCGTCAGAGTAATATAGGCCTTTGTGAGGCCTGAGTCAAATTCAGGGAAAT
The DNA here is from genome assembly GCA_963693085.1 of Alisma plantago-aquatica. Taxonomy (NCBI): domain Eukaryota; kingdom Viridiplantae; phylum Streptophyta; class Magnoliopsida; order Alismatales; family Alismataceae; genus Alisma; species Alisma plantago-aquatica. Next base: position 1,806,199,846 of record OY856409.1, read on the forward strand.
GTAATTATTGGTATACTACTACTAACTACTTGCAATCAGCTAGACCGATTAAATTGATTTGAGAGTTGATTGAAAGAGAAAAGAAAAATGAAAGAAAATAGAGCAATCGATTAAATGTTTGGTTTAATCAATTCAAATGGGAATCTTTAGGATTACAGTTTCACCACAGGTTCTCGTTGTATTCATTTCTACATAGTTAACCAATTTGTCTCTCATTCCAGGTAGTGGCCTGTATTCAGAATTGCTCACTTTCATGATACAATTCACTACCTAAATCTAGGTCGGTTCCAGGGTAGTAGTAACCTATACCCTAAACTAGGTGCATGAGGACCATACTCTGGGTTTCCACCATTAATCGTACATCACCTTGTTCAAAGGATTTATTAGTTAATGTGAATTTTGTCTCTCTTCAACCATTAATTCTTCTTTCAAAGTAATTAAAGGCATTAGATTATCATTAGGGTGATCAATCATAATGATATAATGGAGAAAACGAAATCATACCATGGATTTAAGAGACAAATTATGAAATACTATGGTAAAAATATCATACAACCATTACCCAGGCTACTCATGGTCCTAAAGACAAAGGGAATTATCCCTGCATGTTCATCTCAATGAAAGATATGATGAGAGAAAGGGAAAACATGGAGAAAATATGAATGAAAGTGATGTAAACCCCTGAACAGAGGAGATCTGGGCATTCTTTGACGTAGAATGCACGATTTACAGCCTTCCGGCGGTGGAAAACGTCTTCTGCGGCTCTTGGAACGATCGAGGCGTGATTCTGGGCTCCGTTCTTCTCTTCTCCTCTCCTTGAGACTTGTGCAATGACTAATGATGTGATCTCCTATTAGGGCTGCCGTCATTAGGTATATGCACCACTTTAGATCACCAAAAGATCACCACCGTCCGATTAGAATCGATCTGAAAAAACCTGATCTGACGACGTCGATACCATCGACTCGGGTCGATGGTATCGACCCGTCAGAATATCGACAAGTCTTCTTTTTCTGATGTTCCGCCTGATGCAGACTCGATACCATCGGCTGTAGTGTCGATGGTATCGACACATTTAGGTGTCACTTTTATCACCGATCTGACGTTGTAGCTGGGCAAGGTCGATAGTATTGACTTTGCGTCGATAGTATTGACTTTGCGTCGATAGTATCGACCAGTTGACTGTTGGCTCACTGTAGGTATCTCGCTTCCATTGACTTCGGTGTCGATGGTATCGACGCATCTTGGTTTCTTGCGGCTGTCTCCCTGTGACCAAGTCGATACTATCGACATATGTCGATGGTATCGACTGCTGCATATATTCATTTTTCCTGAAATTTCAAGATAAATCCAAATCAACCTTGCTAAAACACAACAATATGATCATTTATAACCAAAAAGATGAAATACAGTAGATTTGATGCAAAAAGAGATTATAGACCAAAATGAGTGAATCATGTGATATTAACCACAAATGTGACTAATAAACACATAAAACGCATGTAAAACCAGTCTATAAAAGCGACTCAAAATACTCACATCATCTTCGTTTCCTCAACTTCTATTTCATTTAAGAAAATCATTTGAGTATAAGGGTACTCATATCCTCCTAGAGTTTAGAGGCTTTACTTTTTAACCCTCTAGCACTCATGAAGATTATATGAAAGCAAGAGCTATCCATCATGATTTTTTGGGTAGTGCTTGGTTGGATTCAAGTGTAATATCCCCCTCTAACTTGCTCTAATGTTTCTAAATATTTTGTTAAGAGATGTAATAGTATTTGAGGAATCTCCAAAGAGCATACCACTTTTGGTATTTCAATTTTTGGATCTCTTATTCTTTTTAGGATTGTGGAAATTTTGATATGTAGTCATTTGAGTGATTTTGAACAATCTAATAACATATTTAGTGTTTGAAGGTGTGATGAGGTCTACCACAGAGGCATTAGTACTCATCACGTCAACATAATCACCAGTGTCATCTGTCAAGCCATTGTTAGACTCAAACTATTTGCTTGTATAATGAAAGTCTTTTTTTTATAATGTTCCCTATACTCTTTGTTAGGCATAGTGCTATTATTGGATTTACATCTCTCAGGAACAATATCATTAACCTTCTCTTGAACTTTTATTTCTACCCAAATTTTTACTATTAGCATTTGTATGGTTCCTAGCAATCATCATGATGGAAGAGGTTACAGAGATAACATGGTTTTAAGATCTATTCATATTCAAAAGTAATGGTATATGGAGAACAATTTTCACTGGATACTTATAGATAAGAAGGAAAATATAAATCAACCTCCACTAAGACTTGTATTTAGAAAAAATTGATCTCAGAAAATCATATTTAAAGGGTTCACTTCATAAAAAAATTGCAAGATGAGTACCAATCCCATAAAACATCTTCTTATACCAAATCTCAAGAGGAAGTTCATATATTCTACTCCATAATGACATATGATTCATCTTTAAGCTAGTCAACATATCCCTCGGTTCCCAATTCATTAAGACCATAGGCTTTCTCTTAAAAAAGTAGACACAGACATCCGACATAGTTTCTACCTTTGAGAGATCATAAAATCATATAGAAAGAAATACATGGATGTGGATCACGACTATAATGAGGCCTCTCATGATCTAGATTTGGGAAAGACATTTCTTCAGTGTAGGAATGTATACCTCAGCCCCACTATGTAGCTTCCAGGACATGACTTCCATATATCAACATTCTTTGTTGCTTCCTCCTACAGTATATACGAGCATGGACTCTTCATTTGATGTCGAGATTCTCCAGAGAAGTGTCTCCTTGGTTTTGTTTGTTATACAAATCAACCTTCAACCGATAGTTTTCTAGATTAGATGCATTATTGGAACTTTGAGAATGGTGGTAGAGAAATTTGATGAAGGACGGAGAAGGTTGACACTAACCTCGTCTTCCTTTCCATTGTCATTTCTTCCATCTCACATACTTTCCTCTTTTTAAAAGGAATCAAATAATAAGATACAATATAACATGGCATATCAATGAAAATCATGATAACAATGAATACCATATCATAAGTTAAACATTTTTAGACTTTGTAAATAAACAACTAGCATTTGAAATTGATGGAAAATGATTGATGCATGATTATTCTTGAAGTCTCATGTGTGACAGAATCTACACAATAGAATTTTATATCTATTGGGAACATAGTTGATAATCTCTAACATCTCATAATTAATATGAAATACATAAACCCTTGATTTGTTTGTCCCTTGATTAGGTGTCCTAGTTAAGTTGGGTGACATGATTCAACAAATGTTATCTTAGACAAAAATAGATTAGAGTTTGGCTTTTCACTTAGACATGTCATATTTCACTTTTTGGGAGTCCTACCTTTGTGGCCAAGTCAACACTTGATTGAATTCCAAGTATGTAATCTGTATGAGAGTGGTTGGTATTCAATCAAAACTTATTTAAAGGTTTTGTATATGGATAAGTTTGGAAAATAAATTATTTTACTCATTCAATCAAGTATACAAAAACCTATTTGGAGTCATGATTTTTTGTACAAACATGCATTTTAAGTTGGATTACTCCACATATATCCTAAGAATAGTAAATGAAACCTCTCTCTAGAAAGTATATACTAGAAATAGTTTGCAAAATCACAAAATCCACCCCAATTTGGTATCTATAGTCAAATAGAAATTCAAAATGCAATTTATCCAAACCTTGTCTTGGCCAAGATTGATTAACTTGTCTCGCATGAGTTCTTCCATATTTGGATACTTTAATAAACGTAATTGATCAAGTTGAATCCAAATCTTAAGTGTTAAAGAAACCCAAAGCCTTAAATTACTTGGGGCAAGCATGTTCAAAGAAACTCACCACATGCATGTTTCCTTATATTCTATATGGACAATATTTATGTTCAAATCATCCAATGAATAAATAATACACCAACTACTCATCTAAAGAGGTAACAGAGTAAGGGGTCAAATTGGGGTACATAATCGTGCTTACCCAAATACATGGAAAAAAGAGATTCATGGACAAAAAATCTTCATTGTTTATAAAAAAGTGGAGAAAATATTATGAAGCATAGATATCTAAAGCCTAATAGATAAATTAACTACATCAATAGGTAATGTGATCATGTTATACATAATATTCCTAAGATGTTATATGTTTTTCTTTCATTCTAAAACATGTAACCCTTTTTAAAGCACTGACATCCAATATTTTGACTTAGCACTAGAAATTGTATAAAAACATATCTTCAAAACACACATACACCTACCAAAAATTAGTCCAAAATCCTAGTTTACATGGTAAATTAATCCTTATTTGAAAGTTAAAGTGTTTAACTTTAGATACAAAATGGGGAGTGATTAACATTTCAAAATGGACCTGTAAGGCCCCTAACCTAGATTAATACGAGTATGCTTTCTTTGCTTAATAAGATGCTTAGAAACTTAATATAATCTCTTGAGATGCTTTGTTAACATGTAACAATCTTATTTTTTCATTTTAGTCATGTTTTGACGATGTTTGAGCTTTGTATGCGTGTTTTGGACCAAGTTGCAATTTACCCATGTTGAGGGGTTATTTTGCATTCTGTCACATTTTGAGTGTGCCCTTAATGATTTAACATCATGAGAGGGATAATGATGCTATGGGGAACCTTGTTGGACCTTAGTTGATGAGGTGGCATCTTGCGGTGATGTTATGGTTTCTAGGGTTTTGCTTGGTGTCGACCTTGTTGAGCTTGGTTGAGTGTTGTGACCTTTGTTTTGACGTTGTTGGTGTGCCTTGTGTGTGTTTCGACCAACACACCTTCCTTGACTGGTTTGTTTCGACCTTGATGGTCTTGAGGTGTTTTTGGTTGAGATGTTTGTCTTCTTGTGAGATGTTTTGACAATGTGTGGTTGGTGACCTTTTGGTGTGGTAGAGACAAGGTATCTTGATGGTTGCTTCAACCTCTAGGGTGGTGGTGTCCCAAGTAGTCGATACCCCACCTAGGTTTTATCACCATGGGTTGCATGCATGTGTTTATTGGTTGCATGTTGGTTTCTTTTGTGGACAAGTGTCCCTTTGGTGCTCTCTTATGTTGACACCTCACCTCTACCTTACTTCCCTCCTCCTTTGAGTATATAAACCTTTATCCTTCATGCAAGTATCTTTTTTGGTCCTCCTTCTTCCTTGCTCTCTTGTGCTCATCCTTGGAGCTGGGTGGAGCAAAGAAAGGCTGACTTGGAGCTTTGGTGGCTGATCAACCTTGCATGTGGTGCTTTGGAGCTAGATCACCTTCCTTGTGGGGATTCTTGGTGGTTTCCCTTCTTGGTAAGTGGTTTTCCCTTCTTGATTGCATTTTTCCTTTGGAACCCTATCTATATTCTTATCATTTCTTGGTCATAGACTATGGATCATCTGTGGTGGTCATCTTGAGAGAAACTCCTCATCACAAGGGTCATAGACTATGTTTGACATAGTGGTACCCAAGTGAGAGGAAGCTTTCTTCTCTCTCTTCTTTCTTCTTTCTTCTTTTTTGGCCTAGGGTGTTTTACCCTCTTTCTTGAGCATTCTTTTGACCATGGTGTTATTCTCTTTTGAGGTGATCTTGTGGATGAAGTGTTGACCTTGGTTGGAGCTTCATCTTCTTCTATGGAGCATTTCATCTTGGAGTTTGGATCTTTCCTTAAGGCGGGTTATATAACTCCCCACCTTCTTCTATTACTTGCACCATAATATGCTTGCATGCCACTATTTTGATTTCTAAACTTGATTCTAATGTGCTAGAATATGTTATCATGATCTAAGGTTTAAGACTTTGTAGTATTCTCATATAGATTACTCTCTTTCTTAAGCCCTAAGTTTCTTGTACCCAACTTGTTATGTGATGGTTGAGGTAATTTTGATACATGCAACGTGATCTTTGGTTTCATCACCATGTTTTGGTTTGGCTTTTGTGTTCTGTTGAGGTTTTTAGTTAGTTTTATTGAGGTTGAAGCTTGGTCTTCTTTACCTTGGTTTGATTTCTTGAGGGTTTATGTTGGAGATCAGATTTTAGGTCTTGGTTGCTCTTTCGCCTGAACTTTTTCCACTTTGTTGATGATGGTTTTTCCTTGATGATGATCTTCTATTTTGGTAGTGGTTTACCTCTATTTTGATTATGTTTCATCCCTATTTTGAAGGGTGGTTAGTTGCCTTTGTGGTAGCATAACCTTAGTTTTCACTACTCCCTTGATCTAGTCTTGGTCGATACACTTTGTTTATGGTTATATGGTCTTGATGGTTACTTTGTTTCGGTCGAAACTCATGACCTAGTGTCATGACCATGACCCTAACCCTGATGTGTTGACGGCCATAACACTTGAGAGTCTAGACATGTGCATTGGTGTCACGGTCAAAACCCTAACCCTAGGATGGTCGAGACACTTGTTTTGTGCTTGGTCGAAACATATGTTTTGTGCATGGTCGTGACACATGTTTTGAGGGTGGTCGACACACCTATTTTGAGAGTGGTCATGATACATGTGTAATGGGTGGTCGATACACTCACAGGAGTACATGGTCATAACACATGTGGAACATTGTTGGTTGATACCAAATGTTGTATATATAGTTAATTAACCAAATTAATGATGACGATGTCTAATCCTAATATGCTCCAAGAAAGTGGAGTTGACATAATTAGGGTTTGGTGATTGAATTATGCTATGAAACCTTAATCAGAAATGTGTTTGAAACCCTAACCCTAATCCTAGGGTATGTTAAACTTGTTGAGTTCATTGGATTAATGACATGTGATTACATTTTCTCTCTCCTACTTGTGTGATTCTAACCTTGTAGGTTGAATGAATGTCATAGCTTGCATATGCTATGGTGGTGACTCTATGACACAGGGTGATGGATATAAGCCTTGATGAGACATGATGAGATCATATTGATTTGATGGGTCCTATGACCTAGTGAAGGCTTAATGACTGTTGTGAGATGATATCCTCTAATGATGTGATTGAGGGATTGATATCCCATAGTGATGTGACATTGGTGGTAGCCTTGTATGGCTCTGTGGCTTTGGTGATAGCCTTGTGAATGGCAGTAATACAAGTATCATGTGATAATCACGTGACAAGTTCACACCTTATACGTTTTATATCTTCTGGAGTTATACTATGCCCTTATCTTGTAGAGTTTTTTGGGTTTGTATGTTGTAACCTTATTGATGCTAAAAGATACCCAACTGGATTAATTAATCAAGTGAGATCCTAATTGTATAGGTTCCATGTGCCATAGATCCATTCCAGAGTTAGTTTTATTGTTGGATGGCGAAATGTGTCATTCCTATGTGAAACTCTGAGCGCATATTTTTTAGTATGCGGGGGTGAAAGGCGAGTATCCCCTTGCATCCACAATTACATGTTGAGTGAGACAGCCATGTGTGAGCAGTTCTCCTTGTGATATGTAATAGGCAACATTCTAACTGCATGTGATGCCTCTTTTAAAGAATGTCCATGTGTCTTGTACTAAGGCGGGCTAGTGTTTATGTATGGGTGGCCATGCGTGAGCCAATCCTTCAGCTTAACTATATATCACTTTTTGCAGTTGACTAATATGTCTCTATGGTGTTTCTCTTGTATTGACCAAGAGGTGTTGGAGAGGTCATGGATTCTGGCTCTTCCATTGACCTTGTATGGCACCGATTTTGACATATCAGTGGTTGGTTTGATTTGAGTGGTACGACTCGAATCCCCAGGGCAAATAAAAGACGTAATAAGCTGTGTAGTGCTTTTTCTTAGGGTCAAATATGAATAACATTGGTTGACCCCTTTCCCTTATATTTGTACTGATTTCTTGAATTATAATGTGATAAGAGAAATCAACTTTTATGCATTCTCTTCAAATTCTTTCTTAGAATAATATTTGTTCTACTACTCAATGATAACTGCTTAATTTGCTTAATCTACATTATCTGTTAGATACATGTCATTGAGTTGAATCTTCTTTAAATGTTAAACTACTATGTTTAATCTACATGTGCTTTTAATAGACGTTGGCAGAGAGTTATATCTCTCGATGGGACGTTTGGTCTCACCCTGTGGGTTTCCACATCTTTTAGGTAGTAGAGGACGTAGAGGTAGAGATCTTATTGTTGAGGTTCCAAGAGGAGCAGTGGCTGAGCTAAGTTGGAAAAGTTACTTGTGTTTTGTAGTAGAGTCATATGTGTCATCCCTATACACTCAGGTCCTTGGGGGAGTTTTTTTCTAGATGTTGTATATCAAGATGACATTTTGGCTATATGCCCTTTTTGTACAGACATGGCATGTATGTATGTGAACATGTTACCTCTTGTAATAGGTTGTGGCCAGTGAGCCAGTATATAGTGCTATGTAATAATCTTTTGGTAGATGTTATATATAGGTGGATTTTGTGGACTCAAATATGATAAGCTCCAGTTTTAGTTCTTATGTGCAAACATTTTTAATTTCCTGTATTTTCTGGTAGCTTGGTTAATTAGTTTTTGAATTCCACATTTTGTTTTGAGTAATCTCACTTTGTGTGGCGTGGGGCGTCACATGACCATTTGAATTCCCATCATTCAATAAATATCACATAATTTATCAAGTAAAAATGAACCATTCAAAATCCCTTGTTTGTTCTCTTTGAACTATTTTTAAATTACATTTGTGAAGTGATTGGTGATGGATTATATATATATGACCGATATTTAAATATGAAATAATCACCAATTGAGATTTGATTTGTTAATCAATCAATAACCCATTGGGTAATTGTATTTGGCCCACCATAGATAATAAGTGGACTTCAAACACCTTGAAGAAACTAACAACATATTAAATACTAGTCTACAAGCCATTCTCAACTTAGTGTGGAATGTCTAAAATTCTCTCCCACTCCACCCTCAATTCTACATCCTTTATTTCCAATATATAAAACACCCCGCCCTCCACTTTGAACCACACTTGACCACTTTAACATGCACTGACAAGTTTGAATGAACACACACCTAATTCCTGACTCCAATACTCATTGGCATCCAAGAAATGTCAAATAATACAAAGAACAACTCATGATATCTCTCAATCAAAAGCCCCTCGAGTACAACTAGAACAAAAAGCATCTCATTGTGGACCATACAAATTTATGAGAGTTGGGTAAAGGTGGCATCAAAAAATATTAAACTTTCCATATCAACCTCCACACTTCTATGAATATCCACATATCCATCTATTACAACCTTATATGACGACAAAACCATCATTGAGCAGGAAACTGGGGTTGACTTGCCAATTTTGACATTATAACTAAGTCTACCTTGTTTTGAGGTTTGCACATTTCATTGGCTTAGGTTTCACATATTTTTCCTTTATTTAGTTGATTTTAGCCCATTCTTTCATTTTTATATGTAAATAATGTGAAGGTGCCTCCTCTTTCTCATTTATTTTTTACACCCCATATTTCTCTTTACCCATCCAACTGTAAGTGGCATGAGCCATATGACTATTTAAATATCTACTACATGTTATTCTTACAAGGGGGTTGAAATATACATGAAAAATCCATTGAGGATTAAAACATCAATTGGAATATTTTTTAAAGGATTTTGAAGCATTTTCTTTTCAATCATCATTTCTTTTCTTTTTTAAATGATATATTACCTTTATTTTTTGTCCGCTGTATGTTGCCTTTATGAATCAAATAACTATAATATATCTGGGAAATAACTATTAGATCTTTTCCTATCAGGTTTTATTTGTGAATATTGATATTGATTTTATCATTAGGTTTCCTTTGATAGGAAAGAGCTAAGGTAGATCAATTAGGTCAAGAAATCCATCATCAAGATTGGATAATTTACCTCATATCTTTATGAATTGAAAAAGGTTGTATGATCAACCGTGTTCAGGTTTAGCACCAACACACACATGTTTTGATACATATTTAGTATCCAACATTGTACCATTATGTTGGTTAGGCTGTTCCAACATGTATTGACCATTTTTCACATTTACCTCTGCTTGTGTAATTTTTTTTCAATGACTTGAAATGGTTTTATCCCATTTCAAAAGGTGGACAATCCATCTATGATCATGTAGTCTCTCATGGATTTTTTTATTCCAAACTACCATGATATCCTTTCATTATTTTCTTACTATAAAATCACCATTCAAATTTCTCATTAGTATCTCAATTTTAGATTATCAGTTTATGAACAAATTATTACATAATACAAATTTGACATTTATGAAACACACCCTAATGCCCAATTGATTGGATTATATGTGCAATGATTAGGGAAAAGGGGAAATTTGTGGTATGAAAGCATCCAAAATTGGTTGTTTCAACATTGCACACAATTTTTCACATTCATGACTGTAATTCAAATAAAAAATAAAAAAATATATTATTTAATGATTGTTTTATTTATATTTAAGATTATCTATCTTTATATATGTTGAGTTTACTATACAACATGGTAAATCAACATCAATGTTGCATGGGTAAAAATATTTTGTCAATACAGACTATTGGTTCACATGATTTCTAATCTTGAGGGTATATTACATAGATTAAGGGTCCCTATGAAGCTTCCATTTTCAAATATATCATCGATAGAAATTTTATAATAGTTAAGAAAGGACTTAATAACAGCAACACACGAACCCCCATCATGCTTAAATGATTATTATGTCTTATCAAACTCTCATTATATGAATATGTCAAACCTCCAATCAGATTCATAAAGAGGTTTACAAACTATAGTAAATAATATCATTCAGTACTTTAGATGGATTAAGGATTCATTTATGAACTACAAGATTCAGAAAGAATTGGTTGTTTAGGGTTGAACTGATATAACATTCCAAAGTGATAAAGATAATTATCAATCACACTCTAAATTTGCAACTTTCCTGGATAACATGGTTGTTAGTTGGAGGAGGTACAAGGAGGATATTATAGGATGATTTTAAGATAGAAGTTGGTTATATTTCACTTATAATTCAATAAAGTAATCTTTATGGATCCAAAAATTTATTAATGAATTGGAGTTGTGGATAGAAATAGTATTATATAAAAGTATGTATATGAAGGTATATATATATGTGTGTGTGTGTGTATGTGTTTCTGTGTGTGTGTGTGTTTCTGTGTGTATTTGTTTATATAAGGGAGTAATTACACATGATAAGAAAACTAGATACCATATATATTGCATTCTTATAATTGGATACATCTATCTCATAGATATATCATTTAGTGAGTATATATAAATATTTGTAGGGTATCAAGAAAACAAATATGGAAACTCTAGTAAAAATGCATTATCATAATACAACTATGATGGTTATGTTATATTACTTATGATCATTTTTAGTGAAAATGAGAGACTCTTTGTGTGCATGGAAAAGTATCCAATGATTGGTGTGCATGAAAAATTATCTGATGATTAATTAATTGTGATAGGATGCAATATGTTTTGATTTTCATAAAAATGAAGGATATCTTTATGTACATATTTGTTCAACATGACAAACATAGCTAGATTACCTCAAATAGTTAGTCAAAGCCATGGGGTTTGAAGTGTTACAAGAAAATGAGATCATGTTGATGATTAAACTAGCATTCTTAAGTATCCTTGTTGTCATACCGATATTAGACAAGTGATACTAGTATGTGTGGTGTGTGATCAAAAGTATCACGAGTCATAGATTATCATACCATATTAGACACATAGATACCACTAGAGAACAAGTTACAATATGAGCACCCTTTCAAAGAGTGATATATTAACTATTATATCAATGTGACAATCATCCTCAACTTATGATAATGTTTCTCACAAAAGTTAGTATAGGGATAATATGGTGTTTAATATAGTTGGATGTTACTCAATTTGACCTTGAGGAAGAGTGACCATAGATGTGGTGATAGGGTGTATTTTGAGTTGTGGATCTCATTATTGGTAATGTATATACCTACTCCTCTTTATCATTGCAAATACAAGTTTCATGCTCGTGCTCGTATGATTTTTCTCTATACCAAGTGTGTGACTTATAAATAAAGAGAAGATATATCATGAGAAAAGAGAAAGGAATAAAACAAAAAAATCTAATAAAATATGTTTTTAGTTCTACTTGTAGCCCAAGTGTTGTTTAGAGAGAAAAAATATTCTCAAAGAAAGAATCATTCCTTTCTCTTTAGGTATCGTAGATGACAACATGAGAAACCAAGTAATATTTTTCTCCATTGATATATTCATTAACAAGTGTATGTATTTTTGCAATGTAGGATGCTTTGACTGATTTATCCTACATTTTCTTAGAGAAATGATGATATATGAATGTTCATGGATTCCTAATTTTGATGATAAAAATAATAGAAAAAATGCATAAGTCAAAGTTATAGAGATTATCCTACGTTGAGATTCTATTCTAAAAGGAATTCATATAAGTAATTATGTACTTATTCCTTAGTTACAATCCATTCATACAACATACTCCAAATTGGAATATAGTATCAGTTCTTATATGATTCTAAAAATCTTTGAAAAATGTCTCTCACAACTATATAAGAGAAATCACTCTTTATTATTATAAGAGGGTGAATCAATGGACATAATGTCGAATAGAGACATATTATTACATGTTATTGGAACATTTTGTTTTCCTTAAGAAATTATTTAAGTCAGTTTGGAATATTATTGCAAGATAATGTTATCAGTAACAAGACAAGTAATTACATTTCCATTGTATAATAATGTATCTCTTTGAAGTGGAATGTTGTTACTACTACTCACATCAAAACAGATATGTAGTTGAGACTATCCATATTGAGAAATTCTCCTCCACATCTAAGACTCATAAAGGTTACATGATATACTCCTAATGGAATCTTTCTTAATTTACTTTCACAGATCCATTTGATACATAGAGAGTATTTTTTAGTAGCCACATTTCAATGGTCTTCCTAACCTAGAATCAAATACTTTATATATTCTTCTAACCTGCAAACCACCTTCATAAGTGGGATTTAAAGTAAAAGTAAAATTAATGGTGTGCATTTTCTTATCCAAATAAGATCCTTCTCATTTGAAGTTTCTGCAGTAAATTCATCATGATGTTGAATAGAGATAGGAAGTGGAAAGTTCAACAACCAAGGAAAATGTAGGCAAGATAATATAGAAATAGTGAGATCTAGTAAACATGACACATAAAATTATTTCGATTTCCATTCATTCAGTCTTGATTTAACTTTGTACAATAGTGGTACGCACTAATGCCTAGTCTATCTTACAAAAATAAAGGCAATCCCACATATCTCATGTATAATTTTCCAATAAGAAAATTCGTAGTTTCATCTGCATTAGAATTATTACTATAATAAATATGGCTCGTTTTTAAGTTTACTTTCAAAAAAGAATACTTCCAAATATTGAAGGTGTTGATCATGTTTCTTATATATAAAATATGAACATTAATGAAGATCATTACGTCATCAATAAATAGCAGAGGAGGAACACTAAACTTCTTTGAATTAGAAAGAGTAATAATCATTTTTTTGATTTAAAAAGCCTTCATCGTCATTGAGAAGTCTTCTAGATGTAGTGAAAAACAATAAGGTACATTTGGATCTCCCACTCTTGTACCATGGATCAGTTGAAGCTTATAAAAGGATGCCAATAAGACTTAAAATTAAGCAGTGGAAATCTCCCTAATCCAACTGATCCAACAACTTCAAAACCTTCTCTTCCTCATTGTAAAGAACAAATATCTCCAAATGATGGTCATAATGAATGAGATTGATATAATGTGTATATTACTGGTCTGATTGGAGTCAAGGAGCTCGTATTTAAAAGTGGAGATAATCTTTTGTCCATTTGTCAAGTTCAAAATACATATTTGAGGTAAGGAGCTATACATCAAAATGATATTGGTTGTGAAAAAGGATAACTTAACCTGTTTTATTTACTTGAGAAAATTACATGAATATTTACTTGAGAAAATTACATGAACAAGCCAAATGCATTTGTGTGATTCAAATAAAACAAAGGAAAGGAAATTCTAATAAATGTTGTTTGCACCTTTATTTTAAGAGTAATACAACGAAGAACATAGATTAGTCTATATATCAATGAGAAATTAGAAATGGCACCTCTTGAGGGTGGATAATATGGTAATGTAATAAGAGACATGGTAATAAATCTTATGATGATCTGAAAAGTTGTTGGGAAACCATATTTTCCCTAAAAGAATTGGTATTGCACATGATAAGTTTGGTTTGAGAAAAAAAATCAATTTGGTTCGAGTTTATGTTATTAAAGTTAAGTGATAAAGAAAAAAAACACATAGTTTGAAAATTTTTAGGCCCATGATGACTGCAAATATTTTAGTGTTCGAGCCAAAAGATTCTACTTTAGATTTGTTCTCAATCCTTTCAAGATTATCCATGTTTGTAAATGTGCCTTAGGATTGGGAGGAAGTTAAGTGGGTTAAGGATAAGGAAATAGAAAGTTGTTAAGATCAATTTGTGATGCAAGGTGATCTTAACTATATGATGCTAATTGAAGTCAATATTACATGACAAAAAATCATTTCCATCATTATAGTTAATCAATAGAGATTAAGAATAAGTTATATCATAGATTAACTAGTAAAATATGTTGCCTTTTGTATTAAATAAACTTTTCTACTTTAAAAGAGTGTTCATTAGAGGAACTAGAACAATTAGGTCAAAATAACATAATTTATGATTTAACCTTTAAAAATAGTTAAATTTATTAGTAACAACGATGTAAACTTGTAACTAGATCTACATGTCATGTGTGCCTCATCACCTTTTTTATAAGTTCTTGGCATGTCTAAATTACTACCATGGAAGAGTGATATTGTAAATGTGATTAAGATTAGATGTTATATATTGTAATTATTCTTTTTTATTCAAAGGAGTAAAATATGACGTATGATATGGCAAACGTATAATGATTTTGAGTGTTTGGAGAACAAAAGATAATCTTAGGTTTAAAAGGGTGGAGTGGGACCATCTTTTTGAGTTGCATTCAGAAATAAGCTTTTGGCTAATTTAGTAGGGTGTTTTCTACTACATCCACTAGCCGAACAATATGTTCCATGGGGGATCACCCTTAGGTAGAAATTGGATAATCTAATTCTAAAGTTTCTAGTATTTGTTGTGAGATTGCAAACTCAAAATCTTTTGGATGATTTTTTCAAGTCCAAAGTTGGCCCTTTTTACTTGAATTTTGTCTAGCAAGAGAGATAGAGAAGAGAAAAGAGAAAAGGAAAGGAAAATTTAGTGCCAAGTATGCTCCTTTTCCTAATTCTTTCTTTATCCAAAAGAAAATGTATTTTCATAATTTTCAAAGGAAAAAGTCTTTCCAAATAGGATTAGAAATGAATATCATATTCAATGAAATTCAAAATGAAAAGTTATTGATAATCATTTTCATTTTGATTTTCTTTGATAAATAATTAGAAAGAGTCTTATAAAAATCTCAAATAGACGCCAATTTTTCATGAATCCTTACTGATTTGTGTCTACCTTGTAACCCTTGTCGGCATAAAATTGAATGAATTGCAAAAAAATAATTATGAAAAAGCGAAGGGAAGTTCAAACTCGTGTTAGAAAGTTGATTTGATCTTGATATTTAATGAGGAGCCCAAAATTAAGGCATCAACAGTTTTCCATGTTGGTTGTGTTTCTTGATAGCCATCAAGTAATGTAATAGGAATATATTATATATATTGTGGATATTAATAAAGGAAATTCTATTTATTATGTTTGTTTCATCAGTGAGATGATGAGTAGATGTGATAATTTCCTAAGAACTCAAATACATATATTTTGGGTTAAGGACTCAAACATGATATCATATGTATACTTTGAGTATTCATTTTTTGTCCATGTTTAGTTATTGTTGTGGATATTATTGGATTATGATAATACATATGACCAATGTGTATGTCGAATGATGTCTATGTCTCTTTATTCATGATATTGGATATCAATTTTGATACATTGTTACTTGTTAAAGAACAAGATATATTGGACAAATCCACTTTTGAAATGACACATGGGAACCATGCCATGGCAAATCAGAGTCATATCTCAATCTGACATTGGTGGCTATGATTCTTACACCTGAAGGCACTACAATAATCACATTTTGTCTTGTCTACTTTACCACTGGACCAACATGACTTTGAATAGGGGTTTTCATACAAGTGGTGATTGGGTGAACTTGTGTGTTGTTGGGAGTGATGTAGATGGAAATTGTCCCTCCATTAGAGTGATATCATGACCAATTTATAAGTGAGACTATGAAATGGATGGTCATGCTCATGTGAGTTAATATATGATATTGAGATCACACAAACTTAATAGTATGCTCTAGTTCAAGAAACATAATTGGATGTTTAGAGGATTATAAATCCATGCATTAGTTTCAATATGGATATCTATGACAAAGGGATTATACATTAGTTTCAATCTGGATATCTATGACAAAGGGATTAAATAGTCATTGTAACATTGCTCACTTTGCATGTTCAAGTTGTTCTCAATTTATTCCAATTACTCGGGTAGAAATAATGTGTTACTAGACATCAACCTTAGCCTGTGAGGAAATGCACATCACTATCAAACTAATGTGGAACCAATGGGGTTACATGTATAAGGATGCATAAGGGAATCGAAGTTCACAATTAAACATATGTTTAAAATGATTCCATATCATGTACAAGTTTGTGCAAGTGGATTTCATGTCCAATCTGTTGAGTGTGAAAGTTAATCGGCTGACTAGATGGTTTGAGTGATTGATTGTCAATCTATAAACTGATGACTAGTTTGAGAAACTAGTTTTTCAGTTGAGCGGATAAACCATTCGATCGATTGGATTGAGATCAGAAAACAACAAGTAATATGTGGGTTGTTAGATTTGGAATTGAACTGGTCAATTGGAAGTGGAAATGGACTGGATAGTCAGTTGACGAAAACAACTTAATTGGTCAACTAGATGACCAAACCAATCATAGTCAGTGACATTCCACTCTGGTGACTGGGATTTTTGGAATTATTTCGAATTTGATTTTGTTTTATGTTGTCATTAGAAACAAAATTGGATTTTTGAAAAAATGAAGCCTGTGACTCTCCTATATATATGCGTGGATGTCCCTGGGGTGAGACACACTTAATACACATTGTGAGATAAGTTATGTAAGATTTCTTCCTCTTGGAGAAATAGAAACTTACCCCAAGTACATCATCCCACAATAGGAGGAGAAGGATAGAAAGTAATGCTAGCATCTCGATGACTCCAAGTTCGACTTTTATTGGCAACCATGGTAGTACACTAAGAGATATCACATCTATGTGGGTGACATAGAGGTGGAGGTCTTTGGGTGGAGCTCAAGAACAATCAACTTCTTTAAGAAGAAGATAATGTGATTTTTCAACAACAAGTAATCGGTTGGATGACAAGTAGCTTCTATAACTCTGGGTTGAACTTTTAAGCACAAGAATTAGTTGGATGAATATTATACAATATGTTTCCAATACTACATGATGAAAATTCATTTCCATTATTATAGTTAATCAAAATAGATTAAGAATAAGTTACACAGATTAACTAGTAAAAAATATTTCCTTTTATACTAAAAAAACTTTTCTACTTTAAAAGAGTGTTTATAAGAGGAACTAGAACAATTAGGTCAAAATAACATAATTTATGATTTAAAATTTGAGAATAGTTAAATATAATAGTAAAAATGATGTAAATTTTGTAACAAGATGTTCTACTAGATCTACATGTCATGTGTGCCTCATGACCTATTTTATAAGTTCTTGGCATGTCAAAATTACTGTCATAGAAGAGTGATATTGTAGATGTGAACAATATTAGATATTATAAAAATGTAATTATTATTTTTTATTCAAAAGAGTAGAAATATGACATATAATATGGAAAATGTACAAAGATTTTGAGTGTTTAGGGAACAAGAGAACATCTTAGGGTTAAAAGGGTGGAGTGGGGCCATCTTTCTGAGTTGCATTTGAAAATAGGCTTCTGGTTGAAAAAGTATGGTGTTTTCCACTAGATTCACTAGCATATCAATATGTTCCTTGGGGGTCATTCCTAGGTAGAATTTGGATGATATCATTCTAAAGTTTCTAGTGTTTGTGAGATTTCAAACTAAATATCTTTTGGATCCTTATTTCAAGTCCAAAGTTGGCTTTTTTACTTGAACTTTGTCTAGAACAGAGATAGAGAAGTGAAAAGAGAAAAGGAAAAGAAATTTGGTGCCAAGTATTCTCCTTTTTCTAATTTTTTCTTTACTCAAAAGAAAAGGTACTTTTCATAATTTCCTAAGGAAAATCTCTTTCCAATTAGGATTAGGAATGAATATTATATTAATGAAATTCGAAATGACAAGTTTTTGATGATAATTGTCATTTTGATTTTATTTGATAAATAATTCGAAAGAAGCTTATAAAAATCTCAAATAGACTCTTTCACAAACCCTTAATGATTCTTGTCTACCTTGTAACCCCCCTATCGACATAAAATTTAATTAATATGCAAAAAAACAATTATGAAAAAAATGAAGGTAAGTTCAAACTCATGTAGGGCAGTTGATTTGATGTTGATATTTAGTGAGGAGCATAAAATTAAGGCCTCAATAGTTTTCCATGTTGGTTTATGGCCTGATATCCATCAGGTGATGATTGTAATAGGAATACATTATATATATATTGTGGATATTACTAAAGGAAGTTCTACTTATTATGTTTGTTTAATATTGAGATGATGAGTAAATGTGATAATGTCCTAAGAATGTTTTGACTCAATAACATATAGTTTGGGTTAAGAACATGAACATGAGATCATATGCATACTTTGAGTATTCATTTTTTTGTCCCTATTCAGTTATTATTGTGGATTTTATTGGATTACGACAATACATATGACCAGTGTATATGATGAATAATGACCATGTCTGTTTAGTCATGATGCTGGATATCAATTTTGATACATGGCTACTTGTTAGAGAACAAGCTATACTAGACAATCCACTTTGAGAATGACACATGGGAACCATGTCATGGAAAGTTAGATTCATATCACAATGTGACATTGGTGACTATGATCCTTACACCTAAAGTCACTACAATAATCACATGTTGTTTTGCCTACTTTAACACTGGACCAACATGACTCTGAATAGAGGTTTTCATACAAGTGGTGATTGGGTGCACTATGACACTTGTGGATTATTGTGAGTGATGTAGATGGAAATTGTCCCTCCATTGGAGTGATATCCTGACCAATTGATAAGTGAGACTATGAAATGGATGGTCATGCTCATGTGAGTCAATATATCATACTGAAATCACACAAACTCAATATTATTCTCTAGTTCAAGAAACATAAATTGAATGTTAAGAGGATTATAAATTGATGTATTAGTTTTAATCTGGAATTTATGAGAAAGGGATTAAACAGTCGTTGTAACTTGGTTCACTTTGCATGTTCAAGTTGTTCTCAATTTATTCCAATTACTTGGGTAGAAAAAATATGTTACTAGACATCAATCTTAGCTTGCTACGTTATGTACATCAATATCAATATAATGTGGAACCTATGGGGTTACATGTATAAGGATGCATAAGGGAATTGAAGTTCACAATCAAACATATGATTAAATGATTCTATATTATGTACAAGTTTGAGAAAGTTCATTTCATGTCCAATTTGTTGAGTGCAAAAGCCAGTCGCCTAATTGGACGGTTTGGGAATTGATTGTCAATCGATCAAATAATCACTAGTTTGAGAAACTAGTTGTTTGGTTGAGAAGATAACCCAGTCGGTCGACTAGATTGAGATCAGAAAACAACAAGGAATATGTGGGTTGTTTGATTTGGAATAAAATTGGTCAATTGGAAGCAAACCTGGACTGGATAGTCAGTTTACTAAAACAACTCAATCGGTCAACTAGATGACCAAGATAGCCATACTCAGTCAACTGGACATTCCAGTATGGTGATTGGGATTTTTGGTAGTATTTCAAATTTAATTATGTTTTATGTTGTGATTAGGAATGGAATTGGATTTTCAAAAAGTTCAAGCATGTGACTCTCCTATATATAAGTGTTGACGTCCCTAGGGCGAGACACACTTAATACACATTGTGAGATAAGTTATGTAAGAGTTCTTCATCTTAGAGAAAGAAAAACTTACCCCAAGTACATCATCCCATAATAGGAGGAGAAGGAGAGAAAGTGACACTAGCATCTTGACAACTCGAAGTTTGACTTTCTTTTGGCGACTAAGGCAGTACACTAAGAGATCTCTCATTTGTTTAGGTGACATAGAGGTTGAGGTCTTTGGGTGGACGCCTGAGAACAATCAGCTTCCTTAAGAAGAAGATAATATGTTTTTGCAATGACAAGTAATCAGTTGGATGAAAAGCAAATATTATAACTTTGGGTCAAACTTTTAGATACAAATTATGTTAACCAGAGAGTTATACATTGTCCATTTTTTATAATTACTAAACCATTCCATTCATATGTATCTAGTATGTCTATTTGAGATTGATTTCAGGCATTAGGTACATGAAAAAGATCATTTCTATCAAGCCATATCTTGATCTAGTTCAAGTCAAAAGCAATGCAAATGCACTTCTGTGGAAAACATCGTAAAACCATTAGGATGATTTTTGTAATCATTTGCATTGATATAATGACTTGTAACTAAGATAAGAAAAAATCAGGAGCCCTTAATTGGAACATTTGATCACTTTAATGACATTTTCCAAAATTCAGTACATGGTATTTTTGGTTGAGTTTTACCTGCGACAAACTTGACTGATCCCCTTGATGCATTTTGAGAAAATTTAGGTTCGACCGTGTTTACCATATACATAACTCAACCGATCCCTGCACTGACCAAAACTGATTTAAGCAGTTCGGTCGAGTTTCAACTGGGATAAACTCGACCAAGACTTTATATTAGCTTCATTGCATAGTGCAATCGATTGAGTTGCCTTTATTGAAACTCAACTAAATGCATTGTATGGAGAATGCAGAAAAAGTGATTCTGACCATTGAAGTGTTGCAAACTCAAAATTATACCCGTTTCAACACCCCAAAAGGCTATAAAATGTTCCTTAGTGCTCCTAGCCTCTAGTGGACACCTCCAACTATAAATAGGACCTCTTATAGTTCATTCCAAGGTTGTTCCTTTCATGCTATTCAAGCTCCTAGTTATAGTTGAGCACATCTAATTTACTTGAGACCCTTTATCTCTCTTTTTTGCAAATCAAAACATCGATATGAGTGAGGTAGGATCTGTGTGAGAGAGTTACTTCATTGTATGCTTGTAAAGCTCTCAAAACTTCCCTTTCCTCAACCCCTTTCTTCAAGATCAAGTTGGTGAAAGTTTCTTCAAGTAAAGTAGAAGGTATAAAGCTTGTTCAAGGTTGACCAAGAAGGTGTAAAGCTTGTTCAAGGTTGAAGAAGAAGGTGTTAAAGCTTCTCCAAGTGGAAGGAGAAGGCAAAGGCAGAAGATCCACGAAGAGAGTGGGTAAATCCTCAAGGCCAAAGACTTGTTGCAGTAGTAGATCACCTTGGTGAAGGTCTCTAGCTAGCTACAAAAGTGGGTAAGTACTTGGAGGTAGAAGACTCTTGATGAAGGATAGATAAGCGCTTTATGTAAGGTTTATTGGATCCTTTTGGTCCTTAAAAAGGAGGTTGGGTGTCCTTGTCCCAAGAAAAGGAAGGTCATCTTATATATCTTATAATGGAATATAAGTATACATGGGTTGTAAAATCTTAGAGTTTAACCTCTCTAGGTAGTGGACTGACTATTTCCTAGTTTGGAGATTGGAACCACTCTACATAGCGTGTTCATTATAATTTTTCAATCTCTCTCACCCTTTCTATGTATGCTTTCAATAATTTGCAATCCCATATATTGTAGTAACTTGAAGGTCTAACAAATTTTGTGCTAGTGTTTTTAGCTCTACTCACCTCCCTCTAGAGCCCATTGATCCTACAAGTGGTATCAGATCCATGGTCTTCTCTGACAAGATCTCCTACTAGATGAAAAGATGGGTGACAACCTACTTGGGTCTCTCAACTTGGAAGGTAGTTTCTCCATAAGACCCCCAATCTTTGACAACACAAACTTCTTTTATTGGAAGATACGGATACAGTTCTACCTTTAAGGGATGGGCTATGACATGTGGAAAGTAGTCATCCTTGATTACAAGGAGCTGGAGGTTGATGTAGCCACTTGGGATGAAACCAAGCTCAAGAAGGCATAGCTGAACACAAAGGCAATTAGCATAATCTATCCAGCCATCACCCCCTCTGAGTTCAATTGGATCTCATCTTGGGACACAACCCATGAGATTTGGAACAAGTTGTGCATCACCTATGAAGGCACAAAGCAAGTCAAGGAGTCAATTATCTACATGCTCAAGGGTCTCTTTGAAAACTTCAAGATGGGAAAGAAAGAGAGAGTGGATGAAATGTACACAAGGCTCAACACCATCATCAATGGACTTGCTTCTTTGGGCCACACCATGGATAGAGGGACCATCAACTCCAAGATTCTAAGGTCTCTCCCCAACAGATGGAAATCCAAGGTGACATACATTGAAGAAGTTAGAATCCTTGGTGACATATCCACTGAAGAACTCATTGGAAACCTTCAAGTCATGAGCTAAGATTTGATAAACAAGAGGAAGATGAGAAGCAAGAAGAGAAGGAATCAAAGAAGATCAAAACAATGCATTCAAATCTCAAGTGGAGGCGATGATTCTCCAACAACAATTGTCTTATCAGTCTTCTCCTCCCTCCTCAAGTGAAGGTGAAGCCCTTAGTGACCATGAAGCAAACTACTCCAGGGCAAGAACTTCAAGGAAAAGTCTTCCTCCTACTCCACTCCATGGTGCTATGAATGTGGACAAAAGAGACACTACAAGAATGAGTGCCCCGACGCCAAGAAGTCCTATCACAAGAGTAACTCCAAGAAAAAGTAGGAGTACAAGAAGGAAGTAAATTACAAGGGAAGGACAAGAAGAGCAAGGATGCATCCCAAGCCACATGGGAAGAGTCTTCTTCAAGTGATTCTAGATCCAATGAGGGAGAATGCCATCTTGCTCCCATGGCCTCTACTAGTCAAGACATTGGTGAGGTAAGTGAGGTAAGATTACAAGAGTTATCTAAGGAAACTCTCATTGATATACTAAATACTACCCACTCTTCTTATTCTAAATGTAAATCTAAGAAGAAGATATTAGGGAAGATCATAGATGATTTCTATGCCAAGATTGATTGCATCTTGATCCCAGACGAACGAACATCTACCCCTTCCTCTCTTATATTTCAGCCTACCCAGTAGAGCTCCAAGATAGTGGAGTTGAAGTAGAGAATGGTATCTACCTTAAGAACATCAATAGTATTAAGGAAGAAAACCAAGCCCGACTTGATGAGCTTGTTTTACTTAGAACTGAAAATGATGACCTTAAACATGCTTGTGATGCTATTAAAGATGAGAATAGGGTTTATCTTAATGATCTTATCTTTCTTAGAACTAAAAATGATAGATTGCTTGATCAAATTAATGATCTTTCCTCTATACCTCTATTGCCTAGTAATTAGGTAGATATCATTACTCTTAAGAGAGATTCCTACAGCGCTAAAGTCATTTGTTTGTAGGCCAACTTACTCCATGCACAAGATGATCTTGCTAGTTTATATTCTACTTTCATTACTCTTAGTGATGATAATCACAAACTTAGAGATTCCTTTTAGAAATTCTTTAAAGGGAAAAAGTCCCTCAATGAAGTTCTAGATCATTCTACCAAACAAGTTGGTACTAGTGGTTTGGGATATGTAGGGGGATCTCCAAAGAGCAAGAGAAAGGGAAAGGGAAAGAAAAAGAGCAAGGAACCTCCTATTTTCCATGGAGAGTCATCTGACTCTAAGAACCTTATGGTTTGTGTGCATTGCAAGAGTGATGATCATTACTCTACTTATTGTCCTTATAGAGAGAAGGGGGCCAACCCAAAGATGAAATGGGTCCCCAATCTAACACCAGATCCCAAGGTTTGAATTGGGCACCGACGTCTTCCTTTCTTGTAGGTAAAAGGAAAATGGATTGTTGATAGTGGTTTCTCAAAGCATATGACAGGTGAAATCATCCACTTCAAGCAATTTACAAAGAAGAAAGGAGGTTTATTGACATTTGGTGACAACAAAAAATGTAAAGTGATAGGTGAGAGTGATGTTGGTGATTCTCTATGCATCAAGAATGTTCTTCTTGTGGATGGCCTACATCACAATTTAATTAGTGTTAGTCAATTGTGTGATAATGGCTATCTTCTTCTTTTTACCTAACTTGAATGCTTGCTTCTAGATTCCCTATCCTACAATGTTACATATAAGGGAACTAGTGGTAATCTCTATGTTATTATTCTTGACTCTATTAAGCCTATTGTTGGTAGATGTTTTTTTGCCAAATAGAATTATATTTCCTTGTGGTATAGTAGCCTTGGTCATGAAATATGCATCCATTGAAGTTGAGCAAAAGGCAATTGGTTAAGGGACTTCCTAAATTGGATTTTAAGAAGGATGAGGAATGTCGACATTGTACCCGAGGAAAGAGAATGAAATCCTCCTTTAAATCCAAAGGAGTCCTTAGTACCAAAAGAGCTCTTGAACTTCCTCATATTGATATATTTGGACCAATGAGAACTCAATCGCTTCGTGGTAGCAAGTATTACCTTGTGACTGTCGTTGACTTCTCTTTCTATACTTGGACCTTCTTTTTTGTTTCAAAAAGTGATACTCTTGGTGTTTTCTTGACTTTTTGTAAATGAGTTGAAAATGAAGCTTCTTGCCGGATCGTTTCTATCCATAGTGACCATGGGGGAGAATTTGAAAATGACTTGTTTGAATGGTTTTGTGAGGAATCCAGGTATGCACATAACTTTTCTTCACCTCAAGCACTGCAACAAGTTGATGCACAGAGATGAACAAGGAGAAAAGGTAGATGAGAAGCTATATGGAGGTATGATTGGAAGTTTACTTTATTTAATTAACTCTAGCCCTGCCATAATGTTTAGTGTTGTCTTGTGTGCACACTTTAAACCAAGTCTTAGAAAATTACATCTCATAGAGGTTAAAAGGATTTTGACATATCTTGCCAAAACTCAAAATTTTGGACTCTGGTATCCCAAGTCAAGGGACTTTACTCTTATTGCCTATATTGGTGTTGATTATGCAGGGTGCTTGATACAAGAAAGTGCACAAGTGGCATTTGCTTCTTCCTAGGACCATGCTTGGTTTCTTAGTTTTCTAAGAAACAAAGCACAATCGCTCTTCCAACTACTGAGGCTAAATACATTGTAGTTGGGAGTTGTTGCACCGAACTCCTATGGATGAAGAAAATGCTCCAAGACTTTAACATTCATTTTGACTCTTCTCCTATCTATTATGATAATACTAGTGCAATTAATTTTGTCTTATAATTATATATTGCATAGTAGAGATAAACATAAAGAGGTTTGTCATAATTTTATTCATGACCACATTGCCAAGAAGGATATTTATATCACACGTGGACGCAGAGAATCAGCTTGTGGACATTTTTACAAAACCTCTAGCTAGAGAGCAATTTACATTCATTAGATGAAAACTACTTATAACTGCTTTTGATGATATTGACATGCAATCTAGCTAGATGTCATCATACCTATATATTTCTTGCTTAAATTTGATTGTCTTTTAACTGAAAGTGCTATATTTGACATGTTTGTTTAATTAACTAAGCTGTGAGCATGGAAGCTTTCTCATAGAGGCCATTACGACACCCTGCCCTTCTCTTCAGGGTTCAACATCAACCTCGCTTTGCGAGGGTCAAAGACGGGCCCTGCCCCTAAGCCTCGTCAGCAACACCAGGAGATTTTTCTCAACTGGGACTTCAGGCACTCTTTCATCAAAGCCCACCGCGCCCATACCTCTTGGTCTAAATTATCCAAACCACTTTGATGCCCCCACATGGGTCACAGGCCCTCGTGACTAGGCCCGGCTATATTTGACATGTTTGCATGCCTTGTTTTGCTTGTTTTTGGATATTTTCCACAAACATATATTTTACCACAAAATAGTAGACAATGATGAGGGAAATGCTCCTCAATATGTTTAAAATACATGATAGTATAGAACATTAAATTTATATAGAACTCTAAAGGCTTAGAATTAAATTTCTTATCTTTTGAATAGGTTGACCATTTAGTCAAGTTTCTCTTGATAAAAACTTGATTGATCACTATCTGAGGACTGAACTAAAATACCAGTTTGGTCAAGTTTTTGACACACATTACTCAACCGATAACTTGACTGGATGCAAATTAAAAAGGGAATCAGTTGACTTTTCTCCCTCAAAACTAGAGAAAGTTGACCAACACCCAACCTCCAGTGCTTCCTCCTCAAACCCTAGGCTAGACCAACCACTCCTTCTCCCTTCCTAGCCCTAGATCAGCCCATCTTGCCTCTCTAACCCACAACCTAGGTGGTTTGGCGACCTTCCTTGTGTGTTTCCTCTCTCATTTGTTGGTTATCTTCTCCATATCCGACCTCATGGCCTCCAATCATAGGAAGAGATCCACCCCAACTGGAGCAACATCCACACCAGTTGCTACAAGTCATATCTCCTTTGATAGCACCTCCTTCATCTCATATAAAGCTATGAATAGGTACAAGAAACTCCTTCCTAGGAATCCCTTTCTTTCGTGTCATGTTTAAACCTCACTTTGTAACAACTAAGGTGACTAAGGAGGTTGCCAGGGTGTTCAAATCACATCACCTAATGCTTTGTGTGTAGAGAGTGCATGCTTTGCAAATGCTATGTCAAGCACAAAGGTGGTCCATGAATTCTATGCCAACCTGACATGGAACTACACCACCCTAGCCTCACCGCCTAATACCCAAGTCATTTTGACTTTTATGATTGTTGATACCAAGGTAACAATCTCAGAGGATTCTCTGAATACCTATTTCTCTAGTACTAACATCATTGCTTCTTGGGTGGCTTCTTATCCACATTCCCATGACCTTTTGTACCCTGAAGGTTTCCACAAGAGATTTGATCCCATGCTTGCCCTTATTGACATCCATAAGCTCCTGAAGAAACCATAGGTCCCATATAGGAAGAAGTCAAACCTACCCTCCTCTTCCCTTGATATCAAGACAAGATTGATCCCTTTAGTGGTCAATTGCAATATCCATCCTAAGAGGAATCAAATAGATATTATAGAGAACACAGAAGTGATTGTGTATTGTCTCTTAAATGAAATTGTAGTTAAGTGGGCTCCTTACATTGTACATCATATGACCTACTTTGACTCCAGGAAGAATACCACCAGCACCCATATCCCATATCCAAACCTAGTATGTGGTGTGTTTTCTCACCATGCTAAAAAATCCCTCTTCCATGACCTTGGCTACAAACCAAGTCGCAGAGGGGTTTGCATTAGTGAGACAACCATCAAGATTACTTTCTTCCTACCTCTTCCACCACACCAGGTGCCTCTGCCTCCATCTTGGTCCCACCACCACCACCCCAACCTGACTACACCTCATTTTTTGTATCAAATGAAGCCCTCATGGCATACATGATGCATCAACAGGAGTACAACCTTAGGGTTTAGGATCATCTCCACCAGGACCTCTACCAGATCATGTCACACATGAACCTATCCTACAGCCATCCAATACCCACTATACCAGGCGTACCACAATGTTGACTATGCCTCTTATGCATACATTCAGTTTTACTCTGACCCCCCACCTCCTGCCGCTTCCGCTCTACCCCCTAGTGCTTCTAATGGTGGACCTACTATTGTTGCTCATCATCTGAGCAACGCTTCTCAGCTTCTTGCTCTTCCTATTGGCCCTATTATCACTCTTCTTACTTGCTTTAGTGGGGTTTCTACACCCTCTTTTGAGAAAGCAAATGCACTCACTGCATCTGGCTTGTCTTGGTCTAAGCAGCATGTCAAGTATCCTGCCACTCAAATCTTTTGGACCTCAAGAGGATGAGAAGATGGCAGACTAGGATATTGAGGATGATATTGATGGTTTTGATGATAGTGATGATGGATCTTTTGATGGTGATGATAGTGAGGCTACACCAGCTTCCACAGATGTACCATCCAATGGAGATAAGGACTATCAGTCTGAGGATGAGGATGGTGATGAGGACATAGTTGATGTAGTAGATACCTTAGATGTTTAGCTCTGTAGCCTACTAGAGTGCTCATATATATATATATATATATATATATATATATATATATATTTGTGTGTGTGTCTTTTTGTAGACTGTCATGTATTAGACATTTGGGTATTGCATTTGAGGCATACTGTTTTATCATCTCATGGTTTTTTGTTGGTTTGTAGTTTTTAATCTGAGAGGACATGTTTGGTTTTGTAATCTTAATCTTATGTACCATAACTCTTTGGTTGACTATATCTTATAAGACCTTGGTATGTTATCCCATTTTTTAATTATGACTCTAGATTGCTTATTTCTCTTTGTTTTGTCTCTATTTGGTGTGTGCTATGTGTAGTTGCTTGTGTAGTTTGTGCATGTGATGAAAACCTATGGTTTATAGCTCTTCTACCCCCATAACTTTTTTATATGACAAAGGGGGATTAGTGAGCTCATCCATATTGAATTTATTGCATATGTGAACCTTTTCTTGTCAATTATCTAAAATATCATGTGACTTGCTAGAGGACCATATAGTACATATATGTGCTATGGTTTCTTGTGGAACGACTAATCATGAAGGCATAGGCAAGCATGAATTAAGAGGGAACAATTAATAGTGTTCAATCATGTATCCCCTTGCAATTCACAAATTAAAAGTTTTAACTATCACATCCTTCTCAAATGGAACGGTACAATTTTTATATCCTTTTCAATATGTTGATGAATATTTTGTCATTGTTAAAAGAGGGGAGAATGTTTGCCTGAGAGTTATACATTGTCCATATTTTGATAATGATTAAATTTTTCCATTCATATGTATCTAATATGTCTATTTGAGATTGATTTCAGGCATTAGGTACATGAAAGGATCATTTCTATCAAGCCCTAGCTTGATCTAGTTCAAACCAAAAGCAATGCAAATGCACTTTAGTGGAAAACACCCAAAAACCCTTAGGATGATTTTTGTAATCATTTGTATTGATGTAATGACTTGTAACTAAGATGAGAAAAAAATCAGAGCCCTTAATTCGAATGTTTAATCACTTTAATGAAATTTTGCAAAATTCATTACATGGTGGTTTTCAGTCAAGTTTTACTTCTGACAAATTTGACCGATCCCCTTAAATTTTGAGAAAATTTAGGTTCGGTCGAGTTTATCATATACAGAACTCGAGCGATCCCTGCACTGACCAAAATTGATTTAAGCGGTTCGGTTGAGTTTCATCCAGGATAAGCTCGACCAATGGTTTAAATTAACTTTGTCGCATAGTGCAATCGGTTGAGTTATCTGTATTGAAACTCAACCCAATGCACTATATAGAGAATGTAGAAAAAGTAATTCTAACCATTGGGGTGTTGTAACACTCAAAATTACATTCATTGCAACACCCCAGATGGCTAGAAAACATTCCTTAGTGCTGCTAGCCTCTAGTAGACACCCCTAACTATAACTAGAACATCTTATAGTTCATTCCAAGGTTTCTCCTTCATGCTATTCAAGATCCTAGATATAGTTGAGTGCATCTAGTCCACTTAAGCCCCTTTCTGTCTCTTATTTGCAAATAAAAACATCTATATGAGTGAGATAGGATCGGTGTGAGAGAGCTACTTCATTGTACGCTTGTAAAGCTCTCAAAGCTTCCCTTTCCCCAACCCATTTCTTCAAGATAAAGTTGGTGAAAGCTTCTCCAAGTGAAGGACAAGGTGCAAAGCTTCTTCAAGGTTGAAGAATAAGGTGCTAAAGCTTCTCCAAGTGGAAGGAGAAGGAAAAGCCAGAAGATCTATGAGGAGAGTGGGTAAATCCTCAAGGTCAAATACTTGTTGCAGTAGCAGATCACCTAGGCGAAGGTCTCTAGATAGCTACAAAAGTGGGTATAAGTCCTTAGAGGTAGAAGACTCTTGCTAAAGGATTGGTAAGCCCTTAGTGTAAGGTTTATTGTCTCCTTTTGGTCCTTGAAAAGGATCTTGGGTATCTTTTTCCCGAGAAAAGGAAGGTCATCTTGTATGTCTTATAATGGAATCAAGTATACATGGGTTGGAAAATCCTAGAGTTTGACCTCTCTAGGTAGTGGAATGATTATATTCTAGTTAGGAGATTGGAACCACTCTACATATCTTGTTCCTTGTGATTTCTCCATCTCTCTCACCCTTGCTACTTATGCTTACTTGCACTAAAAATTCAATATTTGCAATCCCATATCTTGTAGTAACTTGAAGGTCTAACGAATTTTGTGCAAGTATTTTTAACTCTATTCACCCCCCTCTAGAGCTCATTGATCCAACATATAATTGATTGGACAAATATTGTGCAATATGTTTCCACATCAATCACCAACTACCATATATGATTTGATATATCTATATTTCATAAAATAATGAGACACCTTTGAAATTGTTTTGTTTGGTAGATGTGGATATGGGTCAATCATAGGACACACAAATTCATAACTATCCATGTTAATTGATCACAAGAATAATGATTTCTCTAAATATATTGGAATTAAATTGATCATTACAGACAATAGTATAAAATAAGAATTGGATCGATACATTTTCATGCCAGATAATAAATCCAAATAGAAACCACAAGTAGAAAGATAGACCAAGAAAATAGAAATCAAGCAAAGTTAAAATACTTAAACCAAATTGTCTAATATTGACATTGTGTGGTAGTTAGAGAAATTAGTGCTTCACAACACGTCAAATGTGTGTTGTTCTTCAAGAGGATATGATAAAGAATATGTCCAACTAGTAGGTCCAATGCATGCAAGGATGTAAAGAAACAACGAATGTTAGGTACTTCCACCCAATTTTTGCACCTTTAGAAAGGGAGTAGAATAGAAGTCATTTCTTCACTCACACAAGAGAAGAATTCTGGAAGTAGCAATTAGAGAAGGGGTGGGGCTAATAGACGCATGACAAGAGACTATGATTAGGATTAATCATGTGGTCAAGAACTATGTTTTAACCCTAAGCATAAAGTGCCCAAGCCTTATTTATACCAGACTCAAGATATCTTATTCTCTTGTATAACTTTATAAAAGGATGAAAAGATGTGTTTACTCTTGTACATGAAGAAGCACTCTCCTATCTAGTTTGAAAATATCTATAAAAATATTACAATCCCAATAGGAAAGCATTATCCTTTTTTGAAAAATGATATGCGAGTTAGAAGACAATTTCTATTACCCACAATTCAGTACATGTACTCGAGATAGGCATGGTGTGCCATGTGTGTGCACGTGTGTGCATACATGTGTGTATTATGGTCACTATACCCACCATAAGAGCGAGCATGCCCTTCTCTAATCTTTAGGACAACAATGTCACATGAACTCTAATGTAAAAGTTAGTACTCCATATTAGAGTAGGAGATGGGTCATTGTTCCCCATTTGCATAAAAGACAAAAATACTTTATCGCCTGCTCTCATGTGCTTGTTGCACCTATTTTAAGCTTTACCCATGCAAAACTTTATTTATAAAAAATAATAAAGTTAATAGGTACACAATGCACTCTACATCCACTTTTACACTCGAAAAACACATACAATATGATGTACACATTTTATACAAACATGATACATATTTTACACACAGTTGATATAAAAATATTACACACTAGTACAAGAAATTAACCATTGGAGACTTTTTTGCGGTTACTATTGAGTTGTTTTCCTATAAATTAAATATTTTATAGTACATATTTATACAAGGATCGATACAAAAATGTATATACATTACAAAAATCATACAATCCTGGTCTAATAATTGTAGTAGTTATTTTATCGACATGTTGGGCTATAACAGATACATATATATGGTACACACTATACAAAAAGTAGTACACAAAATGTGTACTCTAGTAGCAAACATGGAAATACAAGAAATATTAGATCGCCTTTAATTGTGTTTGTTTCAATGTGTATATATCACTACTCTTCTTATATGCACGTGCCTAAAGAGCAATGTGCTTAGTAGCTGAAGTGGTTGAAGCATATAGTACACGACCCATATTTCTACCTAACTAGTTTGTTTATCTCTTCAATTAGCTTGGTGTCTTGGTTGTTGTTCTTATTTTTTATACACATGCACTAACGTAGTAACATGCTTAACAATATGCTTATTTTCTAGTTAGTTTAGTTGTTTGGTAGTTGTTTTGGTGTTTTTTTACCCAAGCCTAGCATAGTGGCATTCTTAGAAGCACTCAATCTTATGGTATGCGGTTCATGTTATACTTAGAAGTCAAATGATGATAGTTTTCTACTAGTTTTTCCCTAGTCCATTACTTAGTGTACTCTTCCATTGTTTTCCCAAGCCCAATCTCCAAATGTCTCCCTTGCTTGACTTATAATCTAATTGATAGTATCTTTATTTTATATAGACTGTGTCTTTATGTTCAACTTCTTTTCTTACTAACTATCTACTCCTCTTACCTTACAAGTAGATAAATTGCTTCATCTGCAACTCATACTAGGACTCCAATACAATTGTAGCTTAAAACTAAAAGAAATAGAAATGTGTCATTTTTATACGAGGTGATATCAATTTGATAGAGTATAATAAGTCATGACTATTGAAAATCCAAAGAAAAATAGACTCAAAAAATGTCTAAAGAGCATTGCCTATGATGTATATCGCCAAAGTGTATAAAGTGAAATGTCAAAAGGAGGAATTTCACCCACATCTACATAATGGGATTTTTAGGTTAATGATGCATCATTGTTGTAGTAAAAAACTAGAAGAAGTAGGCATGTTGACATGAGCTATTATTGATTCTCCAAAGGAAATTAAGTTATAAATATGTAAAAGATAATGACAATTATTTATTAATAAATGTCATGAGATTGTTGAACATGATCTATATACCCATAATGTATATGGTGAGATAATAGAAAAAAGAATCTCACGCACATCTACTTAATATGGTTTTAAAATATATAGTGTGTGGATAAAATTAAATCATGGCAATATTTCTACTATCATGTGAAGAATTATGAGTGATAATCCTTTTCTCCTATCATCCTTCGTGATCCCAACATTTTGACTACAATTGGCTTCTTGTCATCTTTAGATCAACCCTAATTCATAAAAAGGAAGAAGTGAACACATAAAAAGTGAAGAATTATTAATATAGAAAGTCAAGTACTACAAGTGATGTATGTAACCACAATTTACCTTGTGAACGTCAAGTAAATACATTCTTAGTCACATCCACATATTGAGGTTTTGAAACATATAATGCATTGTCCTTATTTTACTCAAATAGTGTCAATACTAAGAATGGGTTGTGCAAGAAAAATACCAAAAACAATGTTGCTCAATAGCATGTCAAATGAAAAATACTACCTCTATATATAGACAGGTTATCTCAAAAAGGTTGATTCATTCCAATTGACAGCCATTAGATTTTTTTCTCTACTCTTTATTCTTAACAGGTAGTAAAGTAGATATACATGTATGTATACAAATGATTTGATAAATTTATTATTCCAGTTGGTTGTAAGTAAACAAATTTTATTCATAAAAACTCACAGTTTGTTTCCAAACAATGGGTGTCACCACAAAAAAAATAACATGAAGAATTTATCAATTTCCGTTTGGGTAAAATTCATCCACAAGTTATGATTAAGACTACAACTTCTTCTTGATGACATGTATATTCTTACATTATATTGAATTATAAATGTAAAAAGTTACATACAATTGAGATGCTACACGTAGAAAATAAATAATGCTTTACTTTTGATTTGGTCCTTTTCAATACCAATTAATTTTGGGAAGGATTTGACTCCTATCAATCTTCACTATCACCAATAGGCATGAAAAAGATGTTTTCTATCTATATTAATTAGAAATATTGATCCATTTTTGGGTCTTTATGATGGTAGATGACTTGATTGTTAAAACATAAATGATTATATTGTTAGTGTTGCATACATATAAAATTGTCAGTGTATTCATTTCAATAATTCCATTTATATAAAAGGATTGATGAAAATTTTATATTTTCCCTTTAAGAGAGTACAATTTCCAGTTAATTTATGCTTTGTATTAAAAAAACAATGAAGGACGTGAATAGAATTCTAAGAAAGTTGGATATACTTCACCTCAAGTTATATTATTTCATGGTCAACTATAGAAGTATCTAGATTGAAGTCAAGAGTAGATATAAAACTTCTTATCAGACCAGATTCTATAATAAATAAAATATGATAGGGTTAAGAGATGTAGTTTACCATGATTTCCTACAACTTCCATTGACATGTTGTCTTTTTGGCATATTATATGTAGTCATGATTTCTCATTGTGCTAGCATTTTCATTTCCTTGTTTGTTACTCACTTGAATCTATTTATTGTTTGTTTCTCAATTGGATGAGGCTAAGTTCACATCTTGCATTGTCAACACCTTTTTCTTTACGATGTAAATCATATACATGTAAAGAATACACTTATAAGGTTTTCATTATATTTTGAAACATGTTTAAGTACATTTGATTGTAACTCACGTGCTTAACATGTGCTTTTTGAGGTAGTGAGTGTCTTTTTCAATAGATTTTCCAAATTTTATATCTATCAGCTTTTTGAACTACATTAGTGCATGGCTCTCTCTATTTTCACATGTCCTCTTCAAATCCATGAATATGCTTAAATAACATGTATGTATGATTGCAATGTGTTGACCATTGCACCCACCACCCAGGTTAACCCACAATTAACACTAATAATGAGGCTAAAGGGAAAGTGGCCAACTTTCATTCATAAAACCATAATAATTTTTTTATGAGATCAATAAACATAAGTAAAATCATAAATATAAAACTCATATAAGTCAGACTAGATCAACATATAAGATTTAAATTATATTGTCACGATGCAAGAGATGATATCTATTTTTGACACATTTCACACCTCAAGCATTTTCTCATATCACAAGTAATTGCATCAAACATCTTCTATTTATACATCAAGATCTCAAAATATAAAAATATATATTACAAGTTTTGCAGTATACAAACATGCAACAATATGGTATAATATGATTTATCCCATCAGGAATTACGTGTTGGATAAATTGGATATTTGCACACTTTTTCTTTTGATGATGACAGCATTTCTCTTTTGTGTATCTAACGTGCTATCTAGTGTTTTAGAGATCAAGAGATATGTATAAATGAATTTTGAAGATATTTGATTATACACAAGTGGTTATTTTATCATGTCTATTAAATGTATTACATTTGTAGTAGGCATGATGTACAAGTCATTAGATATCATTTTAAATCAAGATATGAGGTGTGTTTTCCAAAAGTTGAAAGTTGAATGATGCATTTACAGTGACAATTTTGGTCAAAGTCTTTCTTGACCAAATCATCCTCGGTCAAAGTCTTCCTCGAGTGAGCAAAATTCTTCTTGGTCAAAATAGTTATTGAAAAAAAAGAGTCACTGTAAAATTTCTAAAGAGAACAACTCTTGGTCGAAGTACAGTTAGAGAGGTCCTTCAGTCAAAGTATTGTTTGACCAAGGAGGTTCTGCAAAAATGATTTTGAGCACTGTACTAGTCGTTGTTATGAATTTTATTAGTCTAACAACTAGTTTTACTCTAATTGCATCCAAAACTCTCCCAAAATCTATCCTAAGTATTCCTAAGTATTTCCTATAAATAGAATAGCCACACGAACACCCAAAACACACTTCAGCACTCCATTACTTGCATATTTGAAACTTGAACCAAAGATTTACCCGTTCCCATTAGTTACAATATTCGAGTGCTCCATTCCATCATTCAAATTGTATTCTAACCATAGTAAGAGTGACTCATATGCTTGATATAGGATATATATGTATTGTGAGCATTGGTGTTCTCTCTAGTTCTATCCCAATATTGTTCAACAATATTGTTTAAGTAATCTTAGACTACTTCTTGCAAGAAGGTTGTCCGTGGGCTTGCTAGAGAAGCAAGAGTCTTCTCATCGATGCTCTTCAAAGCTGTTAAAGAAGAAGTGAAGGTTTGGTACTCTTCAAATCCGTCAAAGAAGAGGTGAAGGTTTGGTTCTCTTCCATGACAGTGAAAGAAGAGGGTAACAATTGCACTTTGTATTATTCCTTGCAAGGTTAATAAAAGTAAATTGTTATAAATCCTGGTTGGGAACAACCAGGTAGTGGACTGACGTCGTCTGAGGGAACCACTCTATATCTTTTCCTCTTGTGTTTGATTGTTTATCTATCTTTTCTTTATCAAATATTTTTATAAATCATTGAATTATGAGAATAAATCTTATCCAAAGAATAAGGTACACATGTACCTAGGAATAATACCATATATGTGTTGGTATGTATGCCCTGAGAGCCAATCATGGGATGATTGGTGGGATACACTAAGATTGATTTGATAAAGATCAAAGGCAAGCTTCTAATTCTTTCTGGTTCAATCATATGAGATAATGATAGAATAGATTGAATGACTAGAGAATGACAGTACTCAATGACGTATGCTTTCAGGTTAAGGACCTGAACGATGAGATTATACGGATGCTAAGAGTTTGTACATTCTTATTATGTCCCTAGTCAGATGTCATTATGGAAGGTAAATAGACAGCAATGACACACAAGACTAGATTGTGGTGTTGGTTGATGACAGAATCTCATTAGTCATGATATGAAGATATCAAACCAAACACAGAGGTACTTGTTGGAGAACAAGTTTACCGGACAGACCCACAATGAGTTTGACACATGGAACCATGACATGGTAGTCACAGATAGTTCTCACAGTGATGGTGGTGAGTGTGATTCTTTGACCTGAAATCACTACACTCAATACATGTTGTTGGGTACACTTTGACATCATCAAACGCAGTCCTGAAACATGGGTTACTATAAAGGTGATGATTGGGTGGCTTTGACACATGGGGCTTTTTAGGGGTGAGTGGTAGATATGGGATTTGTTCCTCCTGAGGGAGTTTGATATCCATGGCCACTTCATGAGTAGGATTAAGAAAGGTGTGCATGCATGTGTGAGTCAGTATGTGATATTGATGTAATACATATCTCCTCCAATCTACTCTGAGATCAAGAAAGTGAATGAACGTTGAAAGGATGACTGTTCCATGCCTTGAGTTCATTCAGGATATCAGTGACAAAGGAATTATACATTCGCTGTAACACCATTCACAGATTGTAGGATTGAAAGTTGTTCTCCAACTTTCTATTTCACTTGGGTAGCATTGATGTGCGACTAGGCACCGCTCTTTGCTTGTGAAGTCATAAGTGTTATGGACTTTCACTGCCAACGTGAAATGGACCTGCAGGGTCACACACATAGGATTTGACTTGGAAGAGGAGTTTTTCCACAAATGATGTTTAGATTGATTACTAAAGGAGTTTAGTAGTTCAATTAAACACTCAATCAATTGATATCTCAAAATCATAGTGTTCAAAGTGTTGGACCGATTGATTAGAGTATCAGATTGATTGAAACTGCGATTGACTGATTTGCACAAATCTGCTTCTCCAACTGATCGGCTCATGGGATGAACTGATTGGCTCAAGTTGGTGAACCGATCGGATCAACTGGTGAGACGATCGGCTCATGTGCAATGAGACGATCAGCTCAATTGTTGAACCAGTCGGCTCATGTAACCAACCGAGATCGTTTGGAAGACTATTTTGCAAATACAATTTGTTTTACTTGTACAAATTAGATTTGTACAATGATTAATATTTGATTAACCGGAGACAAATTTGAAAGTCAATTTGAGTTGGATCAGGACCACAAACTGATCGGCTCAGAGCTCCAGCCGATCAGCTCAGATCCCCAGACGATCGGCTCAGGTCCCAAACGATCGGCTCAGGGCATGAAACGATCGTTTCAGGGTGTGAACCGATCGGTTTAGCTGGCACAAGTTGGTCGTTTTGTGGAAAATCTCGAACCCTTCTACTCCTGTTTAATCCTGCATTGCCCGGGGTAGAGAACCATATCCCATGACCCTCCTATATATAGGGGTATTGGAGGCTTCTCTGGTGAACAACTCAGAACACCAGTTGCTCTACAAAGTTGTCGTTCTCTCTGGTTTTGGTAACTAAGAGAGAGCCCGAGCAAGTGTTACCCGATAAGGGAGGCACAGCAAGGGAAAGACAACTGCAGAAAAGCAATTGGTTGTAGGAGAGTGTGTAGATGACTAGTACGCCGACAGGAGGGTGCGACTCCTTCCAATTCCTTGTTAGATAAGGAGATCGGAGTTCCGAGTGGTCCATGTGGACTACTTCAGAAGCGGGGGACTTCTGCCGCTTGGAGGATAGTTGTCAATCCCGACAGTACTGGTGAGACCAGGAGCTGCACAGACACCGTTCAAGACTGGAGGTGAAGACCGCGCAAGCCACAAGGTATCGTCGCCGAGAAAGCCTCGAGACAAGGTATGCCTCTACAAACCATCCTTCCTATTGTATAGCCGTTGACGTGATTCCTTTATTCTGGGTTTGGAGGAGTAAATTTTTGTTTCTACTGCCTTCTCTATCTCCTCTAAAACCCAATAGTGGTATCAGAGCCACGTCAACTGTTCTATACTTTAGGATTATAGATATGATCAATTTTAGTTTGTCACCTTTATTTATTGCATACGATGCGAATAAAATTGGCTTTATGCATGTCCAATCCTAAATCCACAAATCCCAATATACATATATGATATGTAATATGAATGCACTCGATACGTGTCTCCCTTAAACGCGTTTTGTGGTATATGTATAGCGTGGTTATGGCTAATAAACCCTATGTGTGTGCTTCGTTGTATGTGGTTGCTTGCATCTCGGTCTGTGCACTAATTCCCTATCTCCTATTCCTGATGTAACTCGAGATAACTTGAGATTTCTTTTCTACCTTTTCTCCCCCCCCCCCGAATGTAACTCGGGGTTTCCCATTCAAATGTAAATAGGATAGAATTTTATTTCCTATTATGTCAAAGAACGGCAGTCAACTTGACGACGACTGAGATGATCGGTTCAAGGAGTGAACCGATCGGTTGGCGATCCAGACGACCGGTTCAAGGAGTGAGATGATCGGGTGGCGGCAATGAGGAGATGCACGACGACCAGGCAAACCGATCGATTGGAGGATCCAACTGATCGGCTGGTGGCACCCAGACGACCATCCTGATGGCGAGCCAATCAATCATGGAGATGAGTTGACCAAACCCAGAACGGCAAAGCACAAAGTTCATCTTGTATAGGTTGCATGTGATGTAGACTTAGATGACTGTGATTCCTCTTGGCTTGAGGAATCACATTAGGATGGCCATAATCATTGCTTTTGTCATTTCGCATGTTTTTTGTGGGATATAGCATTATGTACTATGTATTGTGGTGATTGGATATGTATATGTACCTATAAAAACCAAATCCCTCATTAAATATTTAAGTTTTAGATGCCTTCCAAATGTGAAACACATGAAAATCTTGATCGGACAAGTGTGGGCATGCCCTAGCATGGTGCACCGTCTATCTCGTAGAAGCATGAAGGATGAATATGTGGGTATGCCCTAGCAGGATGCATATTCATCGTGTTGGCTTTGGGTCAGACTTAACAAGGTGACCTAGATAGGATCTAGCACCTTGAGGCATGGAGATGATCATGGCAAGGAGTTGCATGTGACATCTTTCAAGAGTTGCATATGATGCAATTGGCAAGAGTTGCCTACCTGGAAGATCTAAGTTGTGGGTGACAGCCCTAGCTGGTCCATGACTCAGAGGATTTTAGGATCTTGACCAGCTAGAAGATTGTACGTTGCAATCTTCCGAATTGATGGTGAGGGCTATCAGTTTGAATAAAAATAGTGGGAGTGATAATTAATTAAAGTCATAATTATATCGTCAACCTTTTCAAATCAATCAAATAAGTCAAAATTGAGTTTTGGACTAAATTGCATATATTTCCTTTTTGTAGTACAAATGACAACAAACAACAATCACTTTTCGTTGCGATCGGTCCTTGAAAAGGACAAGTTGAATGGGACTAACCTCCATGACCGGTTTAGGACATTGAGAATTGTTCTCACTCAAGAGCGAAAGCTCTATGTCCTGGATACTCCAATTCTAGAGGAACCTGCTCCTACCACACCAAAGGCAGAAAGGGATGCTTATAAGAAGCATTCTGATGATGCCATTGATGCAAAGTGCTTGATGTTGTGCTCCATGAACCACGAGTTGCAGAGACAACATGAGAACATGGGTGTCATTGAAATGATTCAGCATCTCAAGAACATGTATGAAGATCAAGAACGGCAAGAGAGATATGATGTCTCCAGGGCGATGTTCAAGTGTGTCATGACATAAGGAGATCCAGTTGGTCCTCACATGCTCAAGATGATTGGGTATGTGGAGAACCTGACGAGACTGGGATTTCCCCTGAGCCAAGAGTTGGCTACTGACGTGATACTGCAATCGTTGCCAGAATCCTACAGTCAGTTTGTGATGAACTACAACATGAACAACTTTGACAAGTTGTTGATAGAGTTGTTGGGCATGTTGAGAACAGCCGAGACACAGATGAAGAAGGACAAGCCTAAGTCTGTGATGATGATCAGTAGCAAGAAAGGCAAGTCCAAGCGCAAGGGCAAGGACAAGGCTAAGAAAGGTTCTGATGCTAGCCAGGATCCGAAGGCATCTTCAGCTCTCAAGGCCAAGGGAGGCATGACCAAGAGAGGCAATTGCCACCATTGTCAAAAGCCAAGACATTGGAAAAGGAATTGTCCACTCTATCTGGAATAACTAAAGAAGAAGGAGGCGACAGACGTCTCCACCTGAAGGTGTCATGAAATAAACTTGTAACACTTTTTGAGGTATATGATACCAAGATATAAAGTGTAAAGCACTCAATAAATGGGGCAAGTGTTGCCGCCATAGATAGGAGTACTTTAGTTTATTTTCAGCCTTTAAAGGCATGTAATAGAGTTATGAACTGTTATTTCATATTTGTCGATAGAAAGAAACACATCATTTTTGCATATTGTATGACAATAATGGCAATTAATAATGTTGATGTTTCAATTTTTCAAAGATATGATCTTTATGGCAATGCCTTATTTATCTTGTGGTACTTGGTATGCATAAGATAAAATGATACCTAAAAGTTATTGATAACTCAAACAATCAAATTAGCATAAATCATGAGAAATTCATTTCTAGTTTCCATATGTTGGATAAATCTAAACTCTTTTGGTTAGAGAACCAGTAAGAGACATGAATCTCTTGGACATGATTAATCAATCTTCACTAAGGTAGTGGGAGAATGATTATCCTATCAGGTATAATACATGTGATGTATTTACATACCTATTAGAGTTAATGCTAGTACTTCAAACGGTGTTTAGAGAAATACCAATATGAATATATCTTTAAGTGTTCAAGAATATCATAGATGAAGTATGAAATTGGTAAAGTATTAATTCTTGATGAGATCAATGAATGAAATACTTGAACCAAATGTTTGAGAACCGTATGAGTGACTATGATAGTGTATCATAGTAGACTCATGATTAAGGCATGGTGATGTCTAAATCAATAAGGAGTCATACTCTAAGGAGTTAGAAGATGATTATCAGATAACTAATTTCTTCTTAAATAAAGAATACCCCACACTAATAAAGGACATTAAGAATCACAAGGGTTGTGAGTTCTTATATCCTTAACAGATACACCTCAATTATCTATGTGATGAGTTGGTCATGTGATGAGTCAACTATCTAGATGAATATGAGGAACCGGATTTTGAGTTATGGTTTATAACCATTACATCCTAAATGACTTCCATGTGAACCATAAGGTATGACCTTGATGGTAGCACCTATTGGGATGAAAACCATAAGTGTGAATGAGTCTTAAGCGTTAAGACACATGGATAACATTTTGAGAAGGATGATGCTTGTTAATTGCAACTTAATGACTAAAAGATTTGGCATACGGATATGAAAACTGCATTCCTATAAGGAATAAAATAAGGATGTGTACATGACACAACCTATAAGGTTTATGAATCCATTAATGCAAATAAAATCTATAAGTTATAATGGATTAATCAATGTGATTGATTAAGTACAAGAAACTCAGAGCTGGATCTTTACTTTGATCATATGGTCAAAGGGTTTGACTGATACGTCAAAGATAAAGAAGGGATCTGTGATTTAGTGGGAGTGTATTCACATTCTATATGTTGATGTGAAATGAAATGTTCTAGAATGGAAATCTAAAGTGGAAGTTATCTTTAAGGAAGATAGAGATGCTTCCTATGTGATAGGAATAGAGATCTATAGATATGGTTCTCAAAAAACCTCTTGACCTGAAAAGATAAAGCATACATTGGCAATCTATACTGAAGGGTTTAGTATACACAGATTCAGTGGGAGAAAACTTGTACATGTTACATGGAGTTAGTATCCCAGAGCCAAGTGTCCAATTCTTATGAAGAATGGGAACACTAAGAATAGATATGGATCTATCATGTATGTAATCATCCCATTATATTGCATGTATGGACATAGAAAGAATAAAATGCATTCATCATCTTGTATGTAGGACATGACAATATGATACGCTCATCCTGATAACTCGTATGTGGGACATGACGAGTGGATATCTGTCTAGTTCCAGTAAGGGTTACTGGAATACCATGAGAACTTGATAAGTACTTGAGAAGTACTAGTTCTATGGAAATAAGGAAAGGTCCACTATAAAGAGTTACACTGATGTGAACTTCCGAAAAGGACAGAAAATTTAATCACAATATATATGGGATATATAAAAGAGAATGGAAATGTTCCAATAAAGTTGTTTTAAAAAGGAAATGTCGAGTATCCGTGTGTTAGAGAACAACAGTGGATACTATATGGATCTAGAAGTTCATAAGATGAACTTATAGATATTCTGGTCATTGATTACAAGTTAGGAGTGCTTGGTCATTCAATGTGGCTAAAGGTTAGCAAAGGAATACTAGATCGCATATTATGGCAACTCCGTCTCATATGTATGACGTACAACGAAGAGATGAGAGACATGCAGTTAATACCGACTTTGGTAAGGTGTTGCCATAACTCACTATGTTAGCACCAGAGCACAGTAACATGTGGGACATGTTTGAAGATCACTATGAATATGATTCAAGGGTGATTGGCTCGCAGTGCAAGTGGGAGTCTATTGGTATGTATGCCTTGAGAGCCAATCATGGGATGATTGGTGGGATACACTAAGATTGATTTGATAAAGATCAAAGGCAAGCTTCCAATTCTTCATGGTTCAATCATATGAGATAATGATAGAATAGATTGAATGTCTAGAGAATGACAATACTCAATGATGTATGCTTTCAGGTTAAGGACCTAAACGATGAGATCATACGGATGCTAAGAGTTTGTACATTCTTATTATGTCCCTAGTCGGATGTCATTGTGGAAGGTAGATAGACAGCAATGACACACAAGACTAGATTGTGGTGTTGGTTGATGATAGAATCTCATTAGTCATGATATGGAGATATCAAACCAA
The DNA here is from genome assembly GCA_963693085.1 of Alisma plantago-aquatica. NCBI lineage: Eukaryota > Viridiplantae > Streptophyta > Magnoliopsida > Alismatales > Alismataceae > Alisma > Alisma plantago-aquatica. The sequence goes on from OY856409.1 coordinate 1,806,243,691, forward strand.
ACACATAGGTACTTGTTGGAGAATAAGTTTACCAGATAGACCCACTGTGAGTTTGACACATGGAACCATGACATGGTAGTCACAGTCAGTTCTCACAGTGATGGTGGTGAGTGTGATTCTTTGACCTGAAATCACTACACTCAACACATGTTGTTGGGTATACTTTGACATCATCAAACGCAGTCCTGAAACATGGGTTGTTATAAAGGTGATGATTGGGTGGCTTTGACACATGGGGCTTTTGAGGGGTGAGTGATAGATATGGGATTTGTCCCTCCTGAGGGAGTTTGATATCCATGGCCACTTGATGAGTAGGATTAAGAAAGGTGTGCATGCATGTGTGAGTCAATATGTGATATTGATGTCATACATATCTCCTCCAATCTACTCTGAGATCAAGAAAGTGAATGAACGTTGAAAGGATGATTGTTCCATGCCTTTATTTCATTCGGGATATCAGTGACAAAGGAATTATTCGTTGTAACACCATTCACGGATTGTAGGATTGAAAGTTGTTCTCCAACTTTCTGTTTCACTTGGGTAGCACTGATGTGCGACTAGGCACCGCTCTTTGCTTGTGAAGTCATAAGTGTTATGGACTTTCACTGCTAACGTGAAATGGACCTGTAGGGTCACACACATAGGATTTAACATGGAAGAGGAGTTTTTCCACAAATGATGTTTAGATTGATTACTAAAGGAGTTTAGTAGTTCAATTAAATACTCAATCAGTTGATAGCTCAAAATCATAGTGTTCAAGGCGTTGGACCGATTGATTAGAGTATCGGATTGATTGAAATTGTGATTGACTTATCTGCACAAGTCTGCTTCTCCAACTGATCGGCTCATGGGATGAACCGATCGGCTCAGGTTGGTGAACTGATCAGCTCAACTGGTGAGACGATCGGCTCATGTGCAATGAGACGATCGGCTCAATTGTTGAACCGGTCGGCTCATGTAACCAACCGAGATAGTTTGGAAGACTATTTTGCAAATACAATTTGTTTCACTTGTACAAATTCGATTTGGACAAGGATTAATATTTGATTAATCGGAGACAAATTTGAAAGTCAGTTTGAGTTGGATCAGGACCACGAACCGATTGACTCAGATCTCCAGCCGATTGGCTCAGGTCCCAAACGATCAGCTCAGGGCATGAAATGATCATTTTAGGGTGTGAAATGATCTGTTCATCTGGCGCAAGTTGGCCGTTTTGTGGAAAATCTCAAACCCTTCTACTCCTATTTAATCCCGCATTGCTCGGGGTAGAGAACCCCGTCCCATGACCCTCCTATATATAGGGGTATTGGGGGCTTCTCTGGTGAACAAATCAGAATACCAGTTGCTCTGCAAAGTTATCGTTCTCTCTGGTTTTGGTAACTGAGAGAGAGCACGAGCAAGTGCTACCCGATAAGGGAGGCACAGCAAGGGAAAGATAACTGTAGAAAAGTAACTAGTTGTAGGAGAGTGTGTCGGTGACTAGTACACTGATAGGAGGATGCGACTCCTTCCGATTCCTTGTGGGACAAGGAGATCGGAGTTCTGGGTGGTCCGTGTGGACTACTTCAGAGGCGGGAGACTTCTGCCGCTCAGAGGACAGCTATCAATCCCGATAGTCTCGGTGACACCAGGAGCTGCACAGACACCGTCCAAGACCAGAGGTGAAGACCGCGCAAGCCGCTCTGGTATCGTCATCGAGCAAGCCTTGGGACAAGGTATGCATCTACAAACCATCCTTCCTATTGTATAGGCGTTGACATGATTCCTTTATTCTGGGTTTGGAGGAGAAAATTTTTGTTTCCGCTGCCTTCTCTGTCTCCTCTAAAACCCAACAATATGTGCCTAAAAACAAAGTGATTCATTCTCATAATGATGTAAGGAAAGATCAACTATCATATGTGACATGTCATTATTGTCAATGTCATGGTCACTACTCATTTACATGTTCTTATCGCAAGAAGGGACCCATTAACATGGTATGGGTTCCTAATGCCTCAAACTTAACTTAAGTTGAGGATACACTTGAGAATGACCATCACATAATTTGAAAATTGGTTTATGTCATTTTTATCAAGTTAAAAATAAATTTACTTTTTTTAACTATATTAGGAAATATACATCTGTTTATGACTTCCACAGACTGCCTCTCAGTCGATAAGTTGCTTGACCGATGTGCCCTTAGGTCAAAATACAGATTGAACAAAAATAAGTATGTAAATAAATTTGCTATAAATTTAAAAATGTTATTATACTTGTTCATATTATATGTAACCATCAAGGACTCCACTAGGGTACCAAAAATCTCTTATTTGCACAATTGAGTGGTTGGAAGTGACTTCTCCAAGAACATGACCAAAAATGAAAATACCTTCAACAAATTTGAAAAGAAAAGAAATGGATTTGCTTCCTTTGGATATAATGGCAAAGGTACCATCATTGGAATTGGTAATATTTGAACAAATATCTCTATTAAAAATGTGTTTTATTTGATGGTTTATATCATAATCTACTTATTTTTAGCCAACTTTGTTATACTGGATATGTTGTCTTATTTAACAAAATTCATTGCATACTACTTGATGAAAACACTAGTAATGTCATCTATGAAGGAAAAAGGAATAGAAAATCTATACATACTTAGGCCTAACTCCATTAAATATATTCAAGTAAAATATCTTATTTTAAATGATGTACTCAAACTCTATGGCATAGAATACTAGGACATGCTAATTTCATATAATAAGGAAATTGATAAAACATGATTTAGTTTGTGGATTACCTAAAATTGTTTTTATAATCTGAAAATTGTGAACCATGCACTTTAAGTTAAAAAACCTAAACATCCTTCAAAGTAAATATATGCTTATTACTACTCGTCTGCTTGAATTTATTCAAATGAACTTGTTTGGTCCCATGCAGACTCAATCAATAGGTGGTAAAAATGTTGTTATATGATTGTTGATAATTATAGTTTATATGCATGGGTTCATTTTCTTTTTGGAAAAGATGATACTATTTAAAAGTTTATAAAGTTTTTTCTAAATTAAAAAATCAAATTCAAATAAAATATGCTCTATTAGAAGTGACAATGGGTGGAGAGTTTGAGAATCATATATTTTAAGAATTTTGTTCATCTAAAGGTTATAGACATAATTTCTCTACTCTACGTACTCGTCAAAAAAATGGTATATTTGAAAGAAGAAATCAATCTTTACAAGATATGGTTGGAACCATGCTTTTAGAACATAATACTCCTAAAACTTTTTGGATGGAAGTTGTAAATACTTCTTATTATGTTCAAAATAACATTTTAATTCACCCACATCTCAAAAGACTTCTTATGATATACTTTCATCTAAAAATCCTAAAGTGGATTACTTTTATACCTTTGGAACACCTTGCTATATTCTTAATGTGAAATATGATACAGACAAATTTGATCCTACCTTGCAAAAAGGTTTCTTCTTAGGATACGCTTCCACAATTAAAGCTTACAAAATTTACAATCTTATCTGTGAAATGGTAGAAGAATCATTTCACATAAAATTTCATGAGACCCTAATCAATATTGACTTAGATAATGACATACATTTTACTATTGAGGAATTACCTTTTTGACAAACAATAATAACAATGCTAAAATTGAACGACCACATGAACAACCTATACCAAGATTAATTGAAGATCATCCACACGAACTTATTATTAGAAAGCCTTCTAAAAAAAACAAGATCATCTATTCGAGATGAAGCAAATATAGCTTTTGTCTCAATTATTAAACCTAAGAAAGTGGATGAATCATTTGAATATGATTATTAGATTATAGTATTGGAATAAGAATTAAACCAATTCACAAAAAATGGTGTGTGGGATTTGGTTCCATGACCCAAAGATTAAACAATTATCATAACAAAATGGTTTTTGAAATAAACTAAATGAAGTTGGGAAAGTTGTTAGAAATAAAGCAAGATTAGTTACTCAATGTTATGATCAACATAATACAATATATTTTTATGAGACATATACTCTGATATTTAGGCTTGAATCAATTAGAATGTATTTATCCCTAGTTGCACATAGACTCAAATGGAAATAAATGTGCCTTATAAATGGAATTATTGAAGAAGAAGTATATGTTTATCAACCTCCTAGTTTTAAAGATTTAAATCATATTGATCATGTTTATAAACTTAAGAAATCTTTACATTATTTAAAACAAGATTCTAGAAATGTGTATGATTGAATTAAAAAAGAATCCTTTTTCAAAACGGGTTCTTTATTTGTACATCAGCTTCTACCTTATTTATTAAAAGTATGACTCAAATTTTCTTATTGTTCAAATATATGTAGATGATATTATATTTGATGTATCTCAAAATTTTATTTTTACTCATTTTAGTGATATCATACAACAAAAATTTGAAATGAGATTTATGGGTGAATTAACCTTTTTCTTATGATTTCAAATCAAACAAACTCCATGAGGTATCTTCCAAATCAAGAAAAATATACAAAAGAACTTCCAAATTCTTTAATATGGATAATTGCAAATAAGCTTCAACTCCCATGGAAACATCCACTAAAATTGATAAAGATGATAAGGGAAACCTATTAAAAGTTATTTATATTGATATATAATTGGAAGTTCATTATACTAAATGACCTCTCGTACAGACTTCATATTTCCTATTGGTTTATGTTCCTGATTTCAATATAATCATATACAATCACATCTAGTTATAGTCAAATACATTCTAATATATTTGGTTTCCAGATCAATTTTGGAATGTTGTATCCTAAAGATAAATCTTTTGTTCTTCAAGCTTATGTTGATGCAGATTATGGGGATTGTCATCTTGATAAAAAAAATACTAGTGTTGGTTGTTTCTTAATTGGAAAATATTTTCTTTTATGGTTTCATAAGAAACAAAATATTGTTGCTCTATCTACCACCAACTCAAATTATATGGATATCAGTTGTTGTTTGTGCACAAGTTCTTTAGATGCAACAAGTATTATGTGATTTTGGTTTTTCTCTATCCATGACTCCTATTTTGATGATAATACCAATGCCATTAACTTAGATCATAATCCCATTTTAAATAGACAAGCCAAATGTATTAAAGCAAGACATCATTTTCTTCATGATCATATTGTCAAATTTATGTCTTCATCATGTTGATATTGAAAATCAATTAGTAGATATTTTTAGTAAAGCACTTGTTGCAGAATAATTTTGGGTAATTTGAAATAAACAAAACATTGTTCCTCTTGAAGATGTGTATTTGATCTTTTTCAAAAATCAATTGGATTATGGTGTAACTTGATCAATATTTTAGTTTTTATTCATATGCATTTTACCATCATATATTAGTTCATTATATTGGAAAAACAATGTTAAAATTCTCTCAAATAGTCACACTCTTGGTAAACCAACAGTTGGACCGAGAAGTCTCTTGGTTGACAAATAGTTCGACTGAGAATCCCCTAGGTCGATGACTTTTTGAATAGTTTGACCATTGCCTTCGAACGATGCTCCATTACCCATTTTAATTTTTGGTTGTTGGGGGGCTCAGTCTAACTACAATTCAACTAAGAGTAAGACAATAGCCTATAAAGTCCCCAACTCGGCCATTTTTTTTCCACGACATCCTTTTCTATCATCTTCTCCTCTACTTGGGAAATTTTTAGTGAATTCTCTCGACCATTTCAAGTTGTTTTCTATTACCAAAGTCCTTTGCACTCATTCTCTACATTATATTAAGCCTTCTTATCCATTCTTCCACCACCATCATCAAATAGCATCATCTTCTCATTATGGAAAAAAGAAGAAGCTCTCCAGCAAGAAGATAGGTCACCAATTAGTGCTCATCAACAACATTAGCTTCATCAACTCCTTTGTTGCCAACAAGTTCCTTGACTTTTCTTCATAGACATATCTACCTCGATGGGCCGATGGATGTTGCCTCTTTTTCAATGGTGATTGATCTGGGTAAACTCTTCAAATTTCAATACCTTTAGGAGTTTTTTAGCCCAACCCATCGCCCATGGTCTTCTAGAGCTGTCCATGAATTTTATGCAAACCTAGTTTGCTTAGACAAAAATTCATATTCTTTCTCTTCCATGGTCAATGTTATATCTTTTCAATTAGATGAAAATGGTTTTCGCACTTTACCTTCCATAGACACAAATGATTTCAACAATTATATTGACCTCACTTGCAAAAATCCCCTTAACAAATTTCAAGAACATTCAAAAGAAGATATTTCTCTCACCTCTATCAAAAAATTGTTCTTCTTTCGGTGTCACCTATCATGAGACAAGGGGTACCCTATATGCCTCTTCTTTCTTCCAAGAAGCCTCCATCATCAATCTTATCATTAGCATAAATGTTATGCCTCGGGCTAACAAATCCAAAATCTCACAATTTCACATGTATCTCATCTTTTCTATCATTCAAAAAATTCATGTTAATTTGTTAAAATCATCTTCCTTGAAATGATTTATTATAAGGGATCCCTTACTTTTGCTGACTTTGTGTGTCAAATCATGGAGCATTTCCTTGGTCAAACTTTCTAAAATTTAGAATATGTTCCTGACCTTCTTTCCTAAAGAACTGATCTAAACACTTGTGAGAAATGGGAATTGATTTTTGGTCACAAACGATATCAAAACGAAGATGAGGTTCCACAAGATAACACTCCTCCACCTTCTCCACCTCTTTCTTCTTGCACCCATGAAAATGGTTTTGCATATTTTAAAGGTGTTTCTTATCATATTGGCATACACATAGACTACCAACATCATGCCATGAAATATATAAATGAATGTATTCAAACCTTGAATCCCAATGCCCAAGATTACTATCATGTTCATCTTTACCCCAGTACCATTCCTCCCTAGAATCCAAACATTAACTATTCCCAACCACCATCACTACCATTTGACCTTCACCATAAACATTTCTTAGAGGAACAACTTCAAGATTAATCTGTCAACTTCAACTTTTTTTGGGTACCCACTTTTCTTGAAGCTTATGCCTCAACCACTAAAAAAGCCCTAACATGGGAAACTCTTATTTAATATTATGGTGTTGCTTCTTTCATAGGACATGATCTGGAAATACATTACATTCTTAGTCTCATTGGGAATATGTAAAAATCCTTTGGGATTTATGTCATTTGATTATTCATGTATTTCATTTTGAGCATTGTAACTATGTTTAACCTTCTGTTAGAATGAATTAAATGATGATTTATTTTGCCTTGTTGTATATAATTGGGCTTCTTGTGGCTAAATTTGATATTTTTCACCATAATTTTGAATATTATTATTAACAAGAAGAATTATATTAAAGAGGAGCATCACTTTTAGGGGGATTCATGATTTACTCAAACCATTCTGTAAATAAAAAAGGGGGATAGATAAGAAGTAAAATCAAAATCTATAAATTCTTTGAGTTAATTGTTTTAATTTCTCTTGACTGAGGTGGATAATTTATTCCTTCTCTTAGTCTTAATAATATGTTTTCTTGATATGAATGGTTGCACATTTATGTTGAGAAATGGATGTCATGTTCCATATTTCTTAAGTAAATAGCACACACTTTTAAAGAAATACAAGGACTGCACATTTAGGTACAACTTTCCTAATTTAAATATTACTTATTTTTGAAATGTTTGTCATCTTCAAAAGGGGGAGATTGTTGGATAAATTAGACATTTGTACACTTTATCTTTTGATAATGACAATATTTCTCTTTTGTGTATCTAATATGCTATTTGGTATTTCAGAGATCAAGAGATATATATATGAAAGAATTTTGAAGATATTTTGTTAAACACAAGTTGTTTTATAACATATATTCAATGTATTACATTTGTACAGGACATAACATACAAGTCGTTGATATCATGGTAAATCAAGATGAGTTGAGTCCCACTATCCTAAACCTAATTTCAAATTTATATCAAGCCTCTAGGATAGTTAGATCCCATTAGAAAATAGTTTTTTGTGTTTTCCAAACGTTGAATGATGCATTTACAGTGACAATTTCCATCAAAGTTTTTCTTGACCAAAATCATCCTCAGTCAAACTCTTCCTCGACCGAGAAGAAGTCTTCTTGGTCAAAATAGTCATTGAAGAAAAAGTGTCATTGTAAAATTACCAAAGAGAACAATTCTCAGTCAAAGCACAGTTTGACCAAGATTTCCTTCGATAAAAGTACAGTTCAACCGAGGAGGCTTTGCAAAAATAATTTTGAGTGCTCCACTAGCCATTTTTATTAAATGTTTTATTAGTCTAATTGTTGGTTTGACTCTAATTGCATCCAAAACACTCCCAACATCTATCTTAAGTATTCCTAAGTATTTCTTGTAAGTAGGATAGCCCGATGGACATCCAAAACACATTTGACCACTTCATTACTTGCATATTTGAAGCTTGAACCATATATTTGCCAAATCCCATTAGCTACAATATTCGAGTGACCTATTCCACTATTCAAATCATGTTGTAACCATAGTGGAAGTGACTCATACACTTGATATAGGATATTCATATATTACGAGATTCAGTGTTCTATCTCTCTCCAATCTTTTTCAATAACATTATATGAGTATTCTTAGACTACTTCTTGCAAGAAGGCTACCCAGGGACTTATTAGATAAGGATTCTTCTCGTCGGTGCTCTTCAAAGTCGTTAAAGAAGAGGTGAAGGTTCAATGTTATTCAAATCCATTAAAGAGAGGTGAATGTCTGGTGCTCTTCCTTGGCCATGAAATAAGAAGATAAGAATTCTAATTTGTATTGTTCCTTGTAAGATTAATAAAAGTTAATTGTTACAAATCTCGATGGGAAACAACAAGGTAGTGTATTGACATCATTTGATGGAACCACTCTATATCTTTGCCTCTTTTGGTTGATTGCTTATCTATCTTTTCTTTAACAAATATATTTATAAATTATAAAATTACCTCTATTCACCCCCCCCTCTAGATCTATCATTAAGTGTTAGGGATTATAACTAGACTATCACAACCAAAACACAATCACCTCCAAGAATCACACATTTGTTGTGCAACTTTAATACCTAAAAGACTTTAGAAACATATTTGTGAGGTGGTGTTGTATTAGTGAGTGGGTATTCTCACTCTACTATAAGGCAGAGGTGAGGTTTGTTTATTCTTTATAACATGGATTATTGAGTTGTTATATATAACTTGAAAATATTATACTGAGAAAATTGAATAATTATTCAATCATTTATATGATATCATTCAATTGAGTATATTTTAGTCACACATGTTAGATAAGCTTTCTTGAAAAGTCCTTTAACATTTGTCTCTTATCTCATATTGGTATACCATCTATGTGGCACCACGTCACCCATCTACATGGAAAAAGGATATCTTCTCCTTGATACACAATCTACCACCACTAGTTGTATCAACACAAACCTTCTATTTCTTGGCAACCTCTTTTATTTTTCTAGTCACAAAATTTATCTCTATCAATTTGATAACTTCCACAAAATTCACAAACTTCTCATGAGATTCCATATCATTATCATCTCTTTTGTATTAGCTACTAATTATCTTTAAAAAAATGCTCTTGTCCTCATATGTAACCGCCAATCAAGTACAAAGACTCAACAACGCAAGAAAATGCATCTCCTACTTTTATACCTTCAAATCATCTTCATTTAGAGTGGCATACTATATAATATTTTCTCTTGTATAAGAAACATGAAAGAATCAAGATTCAAGACTCTCATGAAATCAGTCCACGTCAAAGACTGACTTGGTCTTTGGCCTCTTCCATAGACCATCATTTACTGAAAATTCCTTTTAAAATATAGACAACATGGAGAATAATGTCTTCATAAGGAATACAAAGTATTTATTCTCTAACTCTTTCATACAGATATCAACTTCAGTTGGGTCTAAAGATTCTCATAGGTATTCCCTATATCTCTTTCCTCTGCCAATCAATGCAACATGGCATCTATCTCTACCAGCCTTGCATCCACCAACTACACGAGAAATATTATCATGGGGTTAGGAGGATGCATTGCTTATGCTTGGGATAGTTAATTTGTGTTGATCTTGCAGTATCCCAAAAAAGTACCATCTGGTTGCCCTTAATCTAATTTCCACTCCTATCAGTCATATATGAAATAATCAAAAATTAGTAGTATATGATTGTTAGTGGTAATAACCATTATAAAAAAAACATAGCTCCAACCGTAGGGCTTCATCAGCAATAACCATCCTCATATCACATCACCATGCTCAAATAACTAAAACTCTAATGATATGTCCATATAGTTCCTACAAACTCACTCAACTTAAGCTTTGATACCAACTTGTATGATAACCACCCCGATTAACCTCATTATCCCTCATGAAGAGGCTTGAAGGGAAAATTGACCAACTATTACTGATAAAACACGAGAATACTTTGATGGTATCATCCATATGAAGTGAAAGCATAAAGATAAAACTTGTATAAAATAGATTAGACTAACATTCAAGGTTCGTTGTGTGAAGAAGATATCTTTGTCTAAAACATTCCATATCTCAAGAATCTTCTCATATCACAAGTTATTACATTAAACATTGTCTTTTAATACATTAAGATATCTAAGCATTAAAAAATATTACAAGTTTCATATGACAACTTGACTTTCTCTCTCCTTTGATGTACATTTTCTCTCTCTAATATTGACCTCAACTATATATCACTTTTGTGGCTCGAGTGTGTTGATGCTCTATTTTGGTCAAATTCATGATTATTTTCCAATATGTGACACTAAATTACATAATTGAACTAAGTTCGAAGTTTTTAATGCATCACCCTCTTGTATTTCTATCTTGATTTTTAATGTATATCATCAAGTATATGATTTAGATATGAATCCAAGAGCAAAAGATTTGCCTCAATTGGAGATATAAATCCAAATCTATGGCCTATTGAATATCCTTATGTAACCTTAAGTTTATGTCCATTTTGTTCCTTTTTGGGTTCTTGGTTCGGCCATCTTTTAGACCCAATTAGGCACCTAGCCCAGTCACAGGGTGTGTTTCCTTTCCCTTTATTTTTCACTCGTGATTCACTACTCATTGTCTCAACCAATCATGGTCGTCAGATCAACCAACCAAGGATTCACCCTGAAACCCAATGGTTGTAGGATCTTCTTCAACCTTGGTTTGTACACTATAGTATCCTTGCATAAGCTTCACACCAATGTATATTTTTTCCTATATTCATGAAATTGATACATTCTTTTGATTTCTTTCTTATTTCCTCTCTTTTCCCTTCTTTTCCCTCTTTTTGTGTTCTAGGGCTCCCCTTTTGCCACTTCCTTCTCCCAAGAAGCAGCCACGGTGGCCGCCACCCATGGTGCTTTGGGGCTTCAAACCATAAATCCTTTGGACCTATCCCAGCCATTGATTGTCTTCATAAGGTTTCAATGGTGTGTGGTCATGCTATCCCTTTGGGTATATGTTTCCCTAGCCCTAGTGAGAGTCGTCAGTCAGTCTACCTACTGCTTCGTTGCAGTCAATCTAGCAAGGAGGATGAGGGATCCGACCAGTGAAAGTGGGCCATTGACTCATGGCTCACAGACATCTGAGCTGCTTCATCTTGGCACTAGCCCCTATCAAGGCAAGTGATCCCAATTAGTGGATCAATAGCAAATGGGCATGATCATCACATAAATGAAATCGGTAATGCCCCTTCTCATTTGTATAAAAATCTACTACAAGAACTTATAAAATGCATAAATCCATACTCCCTAACCCAAATGATCCAAAATTATATACAAATTTAATATGCTCAACTAGATCTATGCAATAGATATGTTTGCAGATCCTAAGTCCCCTTTTAATCTCCTTATTTTGTTGAGGATGTGATCTTTGACTATGTTTGACTATATTTAATACATGTTCATGGTAAATATTCAGTCTTTAATGCACCTCTACCTTGCTAGTCATTAAATCAACAACTTTAAAGTTCTTTGATCGCTATGGAAGTTTTAATCATTCAACATGTACATTGAATTACCACCATGAATAAGCATGAATCTTAATTAGGCTTGTAATGAGGAATCTTTGTTAATTGCATTCACCTTGACTCCGTGGCTTGGAAACTCATATCAACTTCAAAAAATCATTAAGGTGTGGCACTTCATGACATGTTTTCCCACCTGTGATCCCCATTATGTCCACCTTTTAATATTATGACATCTTTTCCATGAGTGTGACCCTAAATGTATTTATTTGTCACATACTTGGGTATAAAATGGTCATTTTGACCTAAGTGATGCATCAAACTCTTCCATATCCCATCTATACTCTCTAGATCTTCGAATCGGAATTTTGAATGCTCTCTTTGAACATATGATGAACTTAATCTTCTATGTCCATGTGGAGCCCCTTGGGGGCTATAAGTGCCTTACAAGGCTTTATATGCTAATACCTTGGTCAGAGAGTTGAACTTGGCCCCTTGGTGCCTCAAACTCTTTTTTGTCTTTGAAATCAATATATTATGATGTGTTAAGATCTAAATGCATAGTGTATTCATATCTTATGATAAATGGTGTTTGTGACTCTAAACTACCCATATATGACATGAAGTGGTCTAAAATGACTAGATTTTTATCCTTGTTCTTTAAACTTAATATAAATTCAAAATATCATGATCTCCCTATTCAAATTATATATTTATCTAATCATTGTGACCCCTTTCATGTGTATGTCCCACCTAAGTCATATGTTGAACCATAATGATATAATTAATGTATGTTGGAATGATGATTATTTGATGAATCTAATGGAAGTAGACTTAGGTGACCATCCACCCATCTTTGAGATATGATCATCTTGTCCTAATCTTTTTTATCTTAATCACCTTTTATGTTTGGATATCATCAATTGATGAACCTTTGTCTTGTTTTCCCTATTATGAGTTTTTTACCCTAAAATTCATATCAATGACTTAAACCTTGAAAATAAGCATAGAAAATGAGTGTAACCTTGGAATGACTTGAAACTTGGGACCACACCTTTATGATGGACCATAAATCAGGAAGGGTCATCATTAATTTAAGTAACCAACATCAAACCTAATTTGACAAAAACCCTAAAAATGGACATATTAAGTAAGTAACAAGTTGAAGCTTTATTAATGACCGGTTAATGTTCTTTTTTAGGTATTTTCTTGTGATCTAGATTTTCAAGGATGGTTAAGAACCTCTAGACTCGGAATGTGCACTTCAATAAATATATAATTATGGTTTTCTTTCTTGAATGCTTTTGTATTTGAAAAGCATTGGCATGTAGTATTGTTGTAATATGTTTGTTATTTTGTAGTGTTTATTTTGTTAATTGAACACATAATTTATATCTCCATCATACAAAATTTGAAATAGGGCTTGCTCAATGACTTTAATCATTTGAGGTCCATCATCTCAAAATAGTGTTAGCTAATAAATTTGATCCTTAAGCACCCTCATGGACCCCTTTCGATGGGAAGGTGGTCAAAAGCCTTATGATACATGATTCGTTGGGTACAATGGAGTAAAAATGACTAAAAAATGTTTTCATTTTGCTAAGAAATTAACTCTTATTGCACTTGCTCGTTTACTTTTGAAAATATTTTCAATTATGAAAACCTTAGATATATGTACATTTATGCCATGTATTTGGCACCTTGTCTGTTGATATGATTGTTTCTCTTATGTTTTTTTAGTTCAGAGATAGATTGGGAGTTGATGGATGGTGTGCAGGAGTTCAAGTTGTACCTTTTGTAGGATCCTAGTCTAGCATACATGATTAGAATCATATATTGGATGGTTTGCAGGAGTTCAAGTTGTACCTTTTAAATGTGTAATTGAAGCCTTGTTTTAAATGATGTTGCACAATGGTGCGCTCCCGCTAGAGGCTTGCAACACCGGCCAACTAGGGTGGCCGGGTGCAATCCACGAGGTCAGAAGGCACGGGATATGGGATCTTCTCTTTCAAAATTTGTATGGTCCCAAATCGAGTCGATCACTAAAACTAAAATAGTTCGCTCGCAAGCGTACGGGGTACTGTCGTAGTATAGGCGAAAGGCAAGATGCGGGGTCGAACCACAGAGATAGAGGGGGCACTAGAGTTAGAAGGCATGAGCTATGTTCCTTTTGCAGAGCTAGGTTTTTAGGGTTTTAAGGTTGTTTGATGGTTTGATTATACTAAAGAACAAGTATGAAAGACACAATTGAAGCTAAGTTATCAAAAATTGAACTAGCAATCTAGGTGACAAACTAGCTAAACTAAGGCAAGGGCAAGATGGACTAGACTAAGCAAGCAATTAGCAACTAAGGAACTGAATTAACCACTAACTAGATCACAAACCTAGATTAACACTAGCTAGCAAAACTAGGCAATTAACTAAGTTAACTAAAGCAATTGAACTACACTAGCATTAACAAGCAAATAGAGCAATCAAGGTTTTAAGCAAGAGTGATTAAGGTGGGTGGGCCGTTTGGGAAATGTCACTTTGATTTTAGTTGGGGGAGTTCATTAAACATGCATGGTGCTCAATTCATATCTATATTACCAAACCAAACAATAAGGTCAATGCCATTAGAACATACCCTATACTACTAGTAGAAGACTAGGGTTAGGTGTAATTCTAATGGTATTGGCCAAATCTAGGTTTCTAGGGTAAGTGATAGTGGACAATTGAGGGTTGAGGGGAGAGATGGGAGTGGATATGAGGGGATGTATCCTCATGCCACTAGCCACTCTAGCCTTTAGAAGGCCCTAGGCAGTTGTTTCACCCTCACTTACTCTAGCTACTTAGATCTCACACTCATTTGTAGAAGGAGGGATGTGTATGTAGGAACAAGGGGGCTAGCTAGGGATCCACTAATTGGACCTAGGAGCCAAACCTAAGATAGTCACATACACTCCAATTCCTTCTAGAAGCTAAGTGTCATCAAACATCTCAAAGCAAGCAATCCACACAAAAAGCATAAACCACATGCAACAAAAATGGGAAATGAGATAGAAGCAAGAAGCAATCATCATAGATATGAATTAAGTTCATTACAAGAATTTATCCCCCAACATGGTATCAAAGTAACATTTTAATCCCAAACAACGCTTGCATGTGCCTAGTTTTATTTGTGTTGAGGCATAATAAGAGAGATGTCATTTGTGACCAACATGGGTCATAATCTCTTTATAGAGAAGGAACTCTAGCATGGTACATGTGATAAGGGTGAATTTGGTGTGGTGTTTATCGCACAAGACAAATTCACCTACGGTTGAAATCCCCAAGTTTTTACAAAAAAATGCAATAATACCACCCTCAAGCGGACGGGTCTTGTCGTGGTATATCAAGCCCCAAGGAAAATGTTTTTAAGAACCTTGTTAGCTTGTATCCAATTGAACTAAGACTAATCTTTAAAATCAAGAGTTTATTGGGTTAAGTTAAACTAATTGGAAGGAAAGTAAAAGTATGGGATTAAAACTATATCTAGATTAATGATGGAAGTCACTAGGGTAGAATCGAGTTTCACTACGCTACAAACACATCCATAACCAATCCATGCTTGGTAAGACTATTCAAATGATGAAATAAAGTTCCACCCATCAATTGTGGTAAACCATGTAGATATCTCCCTGAGCTTGATGTATTGTTACTCACAGGTCATGTATCCACTACTCCAGGGACATCACTTTTGAAGATCTCATCTCAGCATCAATCGAGTAAATGCATATTCAAAACCTAAGCATTGAACTTCTCACGACTTAGGAATATAATGGATCATGTAAAATGGGAGATCAATCCACAAAACATGTATTAAATGACTAACATTGATTGAAAGAGTTATATACAAGCCATGGAATGTTAAAAATGGACATGCAAGAATGGGTAGCAGGGCTAATCCACACATTGCGATGAGAAGGACTACTCACTCTTCTTGACAAGAACAAAGAAAATAGTGGAGAAGGAAGGATTAAAAGTCATCATGGTGGATAGAGGACTTGCAGCCCTGGTGTAGTGGTAGCAGTCTTCTAACTCAATGAAGAAGATGGTCTAGTCAAAGGAAGAGGAGGCAGTCTTAACTCTCATTGGAGTCATGTTCTTCCTTGATCCTATTTAGGCTCTAATCTATCGGGGAAGAAGCAGTAGATGGATGGACAGATGTGTCTTCCATGATCTAACCACATTCGAGGTTAGATGATGGACTTTGGTGGAGTGGAAATAGGTCAATAACACCACAGAGGTGGTTGAAGAGGGTTGGCAGTCATCATCCCCTTAGTTGGCTGGAGCTGAGGCCTGGTGGCATCTTAGAGCAGAAGCGATCTCCAAAATGGAGGTGGTTGCATTCTATTTATAGGTTATGACTGTTCCCAACAGAGCCATCGGGCTTTGAAAAGCAAGTTCATCAGGAATAGGTGTTGTGATCAAGGCAGCGAGCATGTAGGAAGGTCATTGAGGACATTGTTTAGAGTCTTCATAGGGGGACAACTGTAAGTGGGGTCATGGGCATGGATCTGTTGACTCATTGATCGATGGGTTGAAGAGGTCTGACGGACCACCAGTGGATGAGACTATGATTTGTAGGGGCTTGGGATGAGTTATCATGTTAGTCGACTAGGGCTAAAGTCCCATAGAGCATAGGCATCATGATCCTATCAGTCGTTGGTTGTGTTTGATGTAGAAAACCCGTTGGGGCTTTGTGTAGTAACACCATCGGTCAACAAAGGGAATGATTGATGGGTTAAGGTAGATGCTCCATACGGTGTGGATTGATGAGGAGGTAGAAATCTTATCATGCAAGGGTAGTCTTATTTTAGCATAAACCCACCCCGGGGGGAATTTTGGTGTGTCATTGGCCAATAATTGATGGAAGCTCAAGTTGACAAGAGTGTTGGTCGACAAAGGTTCTGATGAAGTTCAAATCACCAAAAAAATCTTGGGTCCACTAGTCAGTTAGCAGGACTACTATGGGCTAAGTTGGTGCACATGGTGTGAAGCTTAGTCCTGCCATGGAAATCAATGGATTTGATAAAAACCCTACACATTTACATAAAACTAAGGAAATCTATACATAGTAAAAATCAAAAAGGTAATTTGAGGGATCTAAGTGCAAAATTGGACTAAAAATGTGATTGAAACTAAGATTAGTATACATTCGTCCAAATACCCCAAACTTAAATGTTGCTCATCCTCGAGTAGCATAAAATCTGGAACAGTTGCCAAGCAGACACTTTCAATGTCTATGATTGTCTTATCGTCACATCACACTAATTTCATTGTTGCCAAGCATGGACAAAGATCCCAACTTCCTAGAGCATTGAACACATCTTACAACATCATTGTTCCCGATTTTGTTTCTCAAGAACATTACCTCTCCAATATTTCCAACATCAAGCATGTCTAAGAGCTTTGTGAGTGTCTAGAATTATCTATAGAACAACAAGTGTGAATCTGATCTAACACTAGTGTTTTCAAGAGGGTGGTAAAATTGAGGTATTCATTGTGCCTATAGGTGGAAAAGGGAATGAATGGAAGTTTCCAAAACTCTTCTCTATTCAACTCAATATTTTAGTTTATGGATGCAATTGCATTGATTCCATCTTGTTTCATGTGTGCACATTGGCAACTTTTCTTTTGCTTTTGATGGTACATCCATATTACATAGTGAGGGGTATGGAAGAAGTGAATAGAGATTGGGGTGTGCTACCCCAAACTTAGGGTTTGGTAGTATTTTTGTAGCTTTTTGTTTCTTTTTTATGGACAAAGGGGCACAAATATGGTAGAACAAGTGTAGAAGAGAGTTCAGAACATAATGCAACTTGATTTATGATTCAGTACATCGGATCATTCTCATTGTCTCACTATACTTGAATAATGACCTGATGGGATCCAATGGTGATTTTGTGCAACTGTTTCACTAGTCAGTAGGAAGCATTATGTGTTTGATCCATCCAAGTTCCATAGATACTTGCCATCTTTTTCTGAGGAACATGATGTTAGGATTTATACGCTTTACAAACTGATTTCTAGTTATTGGTTCGTTTGTGAATTTTTTTCTCGTTGAGTCTTTTCTTTGAATAAGTGGGGTATAATGATGAAAATTGCATGGAAAAATAACTTGTTGGCTAGATGATGGATTTGATTATTGGGAGAGCATCAATCTTTCATTAAATTTCTATACAATCATTGTTTGAAAATTGAAATTTTTTGAAAATTGGATCAAAATTGCAATGATGGAATCGTAAGTTTAAAATAGATAGGTGTGGATGGAAAGTAGAATATGGACCACCCATCCTTCATCCCAATTAGAAATTTTCTTATCCAGAGCAAACACTAAATCCAAAAGGGATGGGAGAAATCATGTTGGTTGGGCCATTGGATGTGGTTTCATTCATATAAGCATTGTTTCCTCCATCTAAAAGGGAATCGTCAGAGCTTAAGATTGTATCTCGTGATGCATTATCTACTAGGTGCAAAATTGTAACAAACTAAAATCTAGGTATATTCTTAATCTAACTCTTTTCCCTAAGTTCTTCCTATCCTTTATGTCCTTTTGGTCCTTGATGTTGAATTTGTGGAATTATTAGTGGTTTGGAGTATATTTGATCTATGTTCATGCCAATAAATGGGTTTATGCACACATACCTAAGTTAATGTTTCAATCAGGGTCACGCAAGATTACCACTTAAGTTACATATTGATAAAATAATTTTGTGCTAGAACCTTTTGCAACCTTTTGGAATAAGAAAGAGATAAAGAAATAAATAGAAAAGCCTTGAATAGGATAATGTGGCACTAAATGATTTAATGTGACAAATATTTCTAACATTATAAAAAAGGGAATAAAACTCATAAAAACAAGACTCATTGGATAAAAACAATTTTAGATCCAAATGCATTCGGTCTCAATTGATTTGTGTGCCAAGTTTCACATTATTTGCATAATAATAACTATTTTCATTCTAATTGGGAAAGAAACTAAGAATCAGAGTCAAATGTATTAATTAAATTATTAAATGACTTCAAAAGTGGAAACAAACTCAAATTCAAAATCTACATGCCAAAATGAGCCTAGGTGTGAATTTTCATCTAATTTGGACAATCTTAGCTATTTTAGTTTATTTAGGAGAGAGAATATATTTTAACGATCAAAATATTAAATAATACGTTGAAAAAAAATTTAATAATGGCAAAGTCATATTCCCCATATTTAGTATTGCTTGTAGCCCAAATTGCATATATTTGGAGAGTCTCTATATGCCTCTAATTCATAATAAGTGATAATATTTAAAAATATTAAATAAAATATTAAAAGTTCTCAAAAATAAAAGTAATGCCAAAATCAGGTTCCTCATCCCACATAGATAACCTACCAAATTTGGGTTTATTTAGACTTTGTTTGCACCCTCAAATAATTATAGAAAGTTTTGTACATTTAATGCATTAAAAGATTAAAGTTGGAAGGTTGTATAAAATGTTTTTCATTGCAGATCAGTGTCGATCGTCCGATGCAAATTAGACGGTTGGTGAGTTGTCTCCTACCTTGAGTAGGAGACACCCGCATGAATAGTAGTTGTGGACCAAAGGGGTTTGGTTTTTTGGGCATAACTCTCTCATTTTTAACGAAACTTCACAAAACAAGTTGCATTGAATTGCAAATTCAATTATACATCCAACTAGCACAAGATCTCCTTTTATTGAATATTTATGAAATGCCCAATCTTTTTTCAAGCCTGTCCCCATACACCATAGGACCCAATCCTATATATGTTTAACCTATTCTAGGTCTTCCCCTCACATGCGATCTTCCACCAACCTCAATTTCTTTGTGAATGGTCTATTTTTACGCCACCAAGATGATCTTCTTCTTGTATTTCTGGAGCTCTCTATTGGTTCTTCTCTTCACCTTGATATGATTCCTTTGGAGGTAAGGTTCTTGGAGGCCCTATCCTCTCTCGCTGTAAGTTTCTTGGGCATGAGTAGGTGTATTTCGGATTCCCCCAATTCTGACCGCCATGGCTGCTCCTGGTTCATGTCTATGGCGGTCAAGCGGTTAGGCGAGGTGTGCTAGGGGTAAAATCCTAGTTTTATCTTCCTTGATTTTTTTTAGCATTGTTACCCAGTATGGGTACTATGATAGATTCCCACGTTTGACTTGATTTTGTCACATGAATAAGTGAATGATATTAATATGTCACTCCTAAGTTATAAGAAGATAATGTAGGATTATTTTGTCCATCCAAACAGTATTTTCACAATTAATTGGCAAATGTCCTAAAACTTGTAAAATTCACATCTTTTTACTGGAATCTCCAAATATTACACAAATTGTGTTTTGGAATCGTGAGCATTTTCTCTATCTTTTGGCATAGGTTTTTTTGCCTAATTTACAAGTTTTAAAGTCTGCATTATTATTATCTCGATTTCACTTACGATCTTAATAATAATTATAGGGAACATAATAATTTATTAAGTTGAGATTTTGACTCAAGATATTAATAAGAAATCATGAACCCAATATCATTTCAAGATCAAGAGTTGGTCTAGGATCTTTCTGAAGGTTTGGATTTTTAGGATATATCCACATATATAACATACATTGAACCTTAACTAATGAACAAAACATTATATGTAGGTTTGAGTGATGTTAGACTTGGAAGGGTAGAACTTGATCTCTAATTTGAATGCTTAAGTCAAGGTATGTGCATCTTTTCCCTTAAGTTGGGCATTTTTGGTAACCAAACCCTAATTTCCCAGTGAGGCATGGACTAAAACCATTATTCTTGTTATTGTTCTTTTTGGAATAATTACTTCAATATTTACTTGGATCTTTAACCCCTTCTGCAATTTTTCTATTATTTAAACTTTCCATATGATTTATTTTAGCATGATGATTTATTTGACTTGTTAGCTAATGTAATGGTACTTATGTACAACCTCCCATAGTTGGGCATGTGCTATTTCTCCCTAGAGAATGTGTTTACTCTCCCTCATACCTAAATATTTTGTAGGTATTTGGGAATGTGTTTACTCTCCCCTCACCTATTGGTTGGGGTCCGGTAGGTGTCTCAACCCTACTTAGCTAATGTAGTCATAATATTAATCATGCATGTTGCTTTCTTATTATTTTTTGTGGCAAGAATCTAATTTGTTATATGCCTCATACTCTTGACTTTCTTCATCATTGATGAATCTACACTCTTTCTTATATTTTTTGTTCTTAACTTTGTTCTTGTTCCTTAATTTGACACATGCCTTGTTTTCTCCTCATGTTGGGTGATCCCAAACTCCGAGGCCTAGGACAAGGAGTGGAACAAGACCAAGGGGACTTGCCTAGGAGTAGATTCAAGGAGACTTTGCTGAGATATCTAGGTTGCTACTGCTAAATCTTGTAGTTTTCTTTTCTAGTTTACGTTACATGAAACTCATGTAGTGAACTTGGATCAAAGCTATGTAATAACTTAGTCTTTTCTTTCCACTGCTATTGTTGACATATTTATATTTGCATCATTCTTATTTAAATGAAATTATTATGCATGCATCCTTCGTAATATAAATTTCTCATAAGAGATGGATGTTGTTTATTTTTCATTAAATATTAGTAAGGGGGTGATCTCGCCTCTTCACAAAAATTGTCTAATATAAAACTAAAACAAGATTCTAAAGTTATAATCAGGTTGCCTCCTGACAAGCTCTTGTGTTTTATGTCTTTGGCTCGACCCTTTGATTTCAATTTTCTGATGGGGAGCAATTTTGAGAGAATGAGTGGTAGTTCAGCATTCATATCTTCCATGGTAAAATATCTCTTTAGATATTGGTCATTTGCAATGAAATTTCTAGTCTTTTCACTCCACAAAATGAAGTCACCATGCGGGTAGACGTGCCTTGTGATGAATGGCCTAGACCAACATGATCAAACTTTACCTGGAATAAGTCTCACATGTGAGTTAAAAAGAAGAACCTGATCCGGACTTGAATGTCTTTCCTTTTCATATGACTAGTGTACCATAATTATGTTCTCTCTTTATAGATGTGCATTCTCATATGCGTTCATTCTAAGTTCCTTAAGATCTTGTAGCTATAACACTCTATTTTGACCATTGTTCTTCATATCAAAATTCAGTTGCTTAATTACCCAACAATCTTTATGTTCTATCTCGATAAGGAGATGACATGATTTTCCATAGATCAATTTGTAAGTGTGGTTCTCAGAGGTATTTCGAACATTGTTGTATAAGCCCATAGAGCATCATTGATGTTGCTAGAGCAATCCTTCATATTATAGTTGACAGTTTTCTCCAGAATGGCTTTAAGTTCGTGGTTTGACACTTCTACTTGCCTGCTTGTTTGTGGATGATAGGGAAATGCTAGCTTGAAATACACACCATATCTCCTCAGTAGGGCTTTGAAGCTTCGCTCTAGGAAGTGGGAGCTTCTATTAGATATGATGGTGTCAAGGATTCCAAAATGAGGAAAGATAATGTCCCTCAATAGCTTGATAACAAGATTTGAATCACTTTTCATGATGGGTATAGTCTCTACCCATTTAGCGACATTAATCGACCGCTGTTAGGATGTAACACAAGACGTATGAAGAAGGGAATGGGTCCATGTAGTCACACCCTAAACATCAAAGATTTTGACTTCTTACCAAAGCTTCAGGAGAATCTCATCTCTCTTGGTGTTGTTTCCATACCTTTGACATTTATCACAGGACAAAGCAAAATTGTAAGCATTGTTGGATATTGTTGGCTAGAAGAATCCATATTGTAGGAACTTTAATGTCGTTTCCTTAGACCTCATGTGACCTCCAGCAGGGCCTGAGTGGCATTGTTCTAAAAATTAGCAGAGCTTCCTCCTCTAGAATGCAACATCAATAGAGACCATCAACACATAGTTTGAATAGGTATGGTTCTTCATAGTAATATTCTAACATCATACATGAATTTCTTCCTTGCACCTGTGCACTGTATGTGAATAATGCCTACAGTGAGATAGTTAGCAAAATTAGCATACCATAGAATGGATCCTAAAACTTTCATGAGTTGATCATCTGGTAGAGATCCGTTTATTGGTATAATGTTTGTGTCATGAATGTGAATGTGAATGTGACTCAAGTGGTCAAAGATTATGTTATCAATTCCCTTCTTGTCTCACATCTCTAACGTAAACTTTTTTTAAATGAGAATCCATTAGATTAGTCTAGGTTTTGCCCTTCTTTGTCAACAGATAACGGACTGCATCATGATCAGTATAAACTATACTTTTGATCCCATAAGGTATTATCTGGATTTATTAAAAGCATACACAAGTGCTAAGAACTCCTTCTCATTATTTTAATAATTTATTTTGGCTTCATCAAGAGTATCATACGCATAATACATAACATGGTGTTTCTTATCTACGTGTTGACCTAAAACGGCTCCCACTACATAGTTATTAGCTACTTTCATTGGAGCAACTTGTACTAGGCTCACTCATGGTGAGTAAAAAATAGGGTAGATGATGCTAGAAGTTAGCAACTTTACAACTTCAAGGCAAACCACTTCATTCATGTTTTGGTTCAATTTATGTTGGTGTCCTACATATGATTTGTGGTCCACCACCATAGGGATATTGTGCATGTACAACGTTTTACTCTCCCTGGTGAGATCATTCATCTTATAGCCTATGGTTTTTCACCTTGCCCTTCGTTTAGATGATAGTTTGTCTTCATGCTCATATGTCAGATTAGAATTGATTACCGTTGGTTAGACTTTCAAATCATTCAAGAATACATACTTAATCCCTTTTGGTAGAGGTTTCATTTCATAGGCCTTTGGTGTTTTGTCTGGATCCTCAGTACGGTAGACTACTTGAAGTTATTCAAACTCAGATTTTGTATCTTCTTCCTTTAACTTAAGGTGAAGTGTGCACTACTTTTATATGTTTATAAATAGATTCACTAGCACTAGGATTAGTGAGAGTAGTCTCAATAGGGTCATTAGATTAGGGATTTTCCTGTGTGAGGAGTGACATCTTTTTATACAATTAAGTAAGAAAACTTCTTCTTGCATGATTGGCCTCTTCATGCTGTCAAAAGCTCTAAATTCCAGGATTTCCTTCCCTAACCTTAGAAGTAAGGTTCCTGACTTGACATCAATTAAAGATTTTCTTGCAGTAAGGAAGGGTCGCCCAAAAATAAGAGGATAGCTGAGATCTTCCTTTATGTCCATGACCACAAAATCACATGGCACATAAGAATCTTTTCTCACTTTGTTGGGACATCCTTAATGATTCCCATTGGAACCGTCATTGAAGAATCGACAAGTTGTATCGTAATGCTAGTTGGGAGTAGTTCTGAGAATCCTATACTTTTAGACATGCTATAGTGCATAATAGATATTTGGCCCCCATGTTGGCTAATCATTTCTCACATGTAGAGTTGTCAATGTTGCATGCAATCCCAAAAGACCCTAGATCTTTTTGATTCTTTGGCATTTCATTCTAAATTATATCAGGTGTTGTCCTAGAAAGCTTCATTTTCTTGTATTCCTTAGTTGTGTATTTACTTGTGAGGAGCACCTTTAAATACTTTGACCATGTAGGTATCTTTTGCTAAGGCATCTAAGAAAGGAATACCCACATGAAGTTTTTTCGTGGCCTCTTTTAATTTCATAAATCTCAGACTTATTTGTTAGTGGTCCCCCTTGATTGTGATGGGAGAGATTCATTGTCAAACCATGTCTTCCTTAGGCGGGCTTAGAATGGAGGATGAGGCATGTAGAGTGGTGTTACTAGTTTGGCTGCACTCTTCTCTATGATGTTTGATTCTTATGAGATGGCTATGATTGTGTTCACAATGACCACAGTGTCTGATACTTCTACATTTTGTATCACTGCTTCTTGTGATAATTATTTAGGTACTTTTGAGTATTTAGCGATTACAAAATCATCCTCGTCTATTTCAATAAAAGGGTCTTAGTATATGCATCTGTGAAGACTCTTCTGATCATGTTGCAATAGACTTCAATTGTTCTTGGTGCTTGGGGTTATCTTGTAGTTGTCCAATGAATGCTCCCGTAGGGGGATGAAGGTTTATTGAGAGTTGAGACAATCAAGATTCAATGGCCAGTTGATGAGCTTGTTGGTTTTCAATCATTGTTTGTTGCGACTACAAGGTTTTCTTGATGGCTCGAAGTCTAATGTCAAATGACAGAGAATTGGCATGTTTTTCATGTTGTTGTTGTGGGACTTGGTTGAGATTTTGATATTGATTATAATTCCTATTCTAAAAAATTCATTTCAAGTTCCTTGATGTTTGAAATGTTGTTGTTCATTGTTTTATAATCTTGGAGGACCTCATTGTTGTTTTCAATCTTGTACGAGTTGTTATGAGGTTTCTGCTCCTATAGGGTTGTAGTACTAAAGAGCGGGATGGATTCTTGTTTGATTGGGAGTATAGTACCCTTGTCCATGATTAATATGGAAGGACTATAGATCTTCCATTTGATTGTTGTCTCCTTGAGCTACAATGTTGCTCATTACCACGTCAAAAGTAGTATTACAACCCAAGGTTGAGTGGTTAGTGTCCTTGCATGCTTCACAAAATTTTGTTACTGCCTTGACATGTTGTTGTTGTCATGGTGGCAAATTTCTCCTTTCATGGGCATTGAAGGATGTTTCAAGACTATCTTTCTTGAGTGTTAATAGCTTTAGGGATTCATCAATAGAATTCAATTTCGAACTACATTTTGCCATAGCTACCTTTAACACTCCCTTTCCTAGTGATATGTCCTAGTTGGCTTGATTTTAAGCTCCAAAGGTGACTAACTTCCATGTACTATATAACTTTGGTGCATGAAGTCTCCTCTAGATGAGGAGTCCAAAAAAAATTTGATATCATCATCCAAATCTCTTTAGAAAAACTTGATGAGCTGATTTTTAGAGATTCCATGATTTGGATATTTGTGGATGATCTCATGTATCTCTCCCATGCTTCTGCTAAAGTTTCATCTGGGGCTTGTGTGAACTGGATAATCTGGCACATGATGGTGTATGTGAGGGAAAGGGGATAAAATTTCTCAAGGAATTTGTTCTGAAGTGGCTCCCAAGTGGTGATGTGATCACCTAACAAGGTGTGTACCAACTCCTTGCTCTACCCACAAGTGAATATTTGAAAAGAAGGAGTCTAATAGCATCATAAGAAACTTCACTTTGCTTGGTCATGGCACATAGGTCGAAAAATTTTAGAATGTTCCCTTGACAATCTTCTCCTTGTTTGCCTAAAAAGAGACTAATTTGTAGCACCGTGATCGAATGTGCACTAATTTCAAAGTTACGGGCATTGATAAGAGGTGGTTGTACTAGATGTTGAACATTGTATAATTGGGATTGAGAACTTGCTAAGCTCCTTTTATCACTCAACCGCTTGTGCAATAGCTTGAGATGTATGGTTTTCCTCTTCAGCAACAGCCCGAGCTTCTTATATAAGTTGTTCTCTCTATGTGATGCATCGTTCGATGTAAGGAGTGGGACCCTAGAGGGGATCCACTCCATACTTAATTTGAGGACTAAACCCATCTAATAAAAACACACTAGCAACACATGTTGGAATAGGTGTATTTTTTTTATTTCTCAAATAATGGTATATAAGACCAAAGTAACATCAAAAAATAAAATATCTAACTATTATAATCCTTGTTTATGACATAATCCTTCACCTAGCAGCATTATACAAAAGGAATCTAAAAGTATAGCATAGGATCAGCAGAGGGCTATCTAACCACCTAGAATCTATATCCCGAGAAGGTTTAGTTACACTTGAAGTTGTCATGGTCAACCTTGGTTCTCCCCTCCTTTTTCTCTACCTAGAGGTTGGAATCATACCCCACAAGAGAAGACAAATATGGAAATTATCAACATAAAAGCCGGTAAGAACGTGTTAAGATTTGAGAAAGTTTAGGAAAATGGACATCGTATAACAAGGCTTCCCATCCTAGAGGGAAAGTACCATCTAAGTAGATATCAAAAGCAAATGGATTTCAATAAGATGATATTTAAGAGTAACACTTTCCATTAAAAGAAATTAATATCTCTCACAAAAGCACACTCATATATTTACAACACATAACCCATCAATAATAATCAACTTGCATGCATGTGAGATAATCACAGAACTAGTAAAATATAAATTAACAACGACGGTTAGGGCATATAATATATCACTTGATAGAGTAAGGCACATAACCAAATTTCCCAATATATAAAATTGGACACAAAATCCAGGTATGGGGCACATAACCTCCATCACAAAACATAGAGGGCATAACCTCCATCCCAAACATAAAGGGCACATAGCCAAAAAAAACCAAAATACTTATATAATTCTAGGGCTATCGATTCACAAAGCATGAAAAATGTAGAGGCAAGTGATAGTTCAATCATATATTTAGAATTAATGAGGCTTCCATTACATAAATGGACAGCTTCCATTACATAAATGGACAATATAAAACATCCATCACAACAGTGGGTACAATTAGGGTTCCGTCTCACAAAAAGGAACAACTTGGTAATTCCAAATTGGATTCATCACAAGACCAATAAGAATATCTATCAAATTTTGCAAACTAGAAGATCCACTCTCATGAATCCAAATCTCTAAGGTGAGAGATAGTGTGTAGGGTAAAATGTATAAAGGACCAATAGAGAGATGAAAATTGGGTAATTGCTCGACATAGAAGTAAGGGGATGCAACATACCTCTAGATGTGAGTCAACTTGTCAAAGTCCAAGCCCTAGATCCAAGTCAGGGTTCCAAGGTTTATAACTCTGGTGTTTGAGAAAAGGTCACCCATCAATTGTTTCATGAGATTATAAGGCTTTGACGGCTCTTCCAAGGAACCTGAATAGGAGGACAAGGGATGAGGCTATAAGACATGTCATATTGGGTATGTGGAGGAACATATACATAAAGGAGTCGCAAAGGTGCACAACAAGAGAATTTTTCATGGAACATGTAGTGATTTCTATGTGTATGAAGGCCACAGAGAGGGGTCTATATATATTGACCTATTAGGCTTGAGTAGCAAGAAACTTATCTATTTTTGCTTACTAGGGAAAATATGTATATATTGTAAAGGAGAAAGATCGATTGAAAAAGGTATAAAACTAAATATAAATAAATTATGGAAAGCAAAAGAAAAGGTTTATGACTCAATGGAGGAAACACAAAAAACAAAGAGGAAGAGAAAATTAAGAATGAATACTATCTAATTGTAAGGAGAAAAGTTAAGAATTCGCTAAAACATCACATGAAAGAATAAATATCAAAAAACGTCATTTCCCTTCCATTATTTCCTTATATCTGTGTTTTATAATATATTTCCCTATTTTTTCAACAATTTGATCACATAAATATACAGTAAATTTACAATAAAGAGACTTGTAAATATCTCATTATGTAATTATTTACTCAATGTGAATGAGTATAATAATTTCATTTACAATTTTGTAGGATATAGTTATTGAATTTCTTTATTGTCATTATATTTATTAACCTCTTATATACACATATTCATCCCATACTAAAATAACTTTCACACAATGTTTCTCTTCTCAATTTTAGTCATTGAAAACATGTATAACAAATTTATTACAATAAAAGGCATGTATTTAATTAATATTAAGTTAGATCCAAATTTCTAAATTTGAGGCGACGCTATATATTACTAATATATTTTACATTAACTATTTGTGGAGGAGATAGGTGCTAATAAAGTTATTATCCAAGACTAATTATTAAAGACACATGCATTTTAAATTGCAAAGGTGAAAAACAATTTCTATCAAACTGTTTTCCTTTTTTCCTAGTTGTGAATGATTTTAGGAGGTAATAGATAAATTTACTAAGAAAATCATTTAGTCAAGATTATTATTATTATTTCTAAATTGGGCTAAGTAATTGATTATATAAATTTGGGAAAGTTTATGTGTTTCAAACAAATATATAATTGAGTTAAAACATTTTTTTCCTTAATGAAATGCTAACATGATTATTTTCATTTAATTATTGCTTTCAAATATTAAGAAGAGAGAATTATCTCTTTAAAATTTGTTCTAAAATATCTCATGTATTCTACATTTTTGCAATTAACTCGGTCTATATTTCTATAACTCATATTGTATTTGGAAAGTAAATCCATTTCAAGATTTCCCACCATGATAATTTTTCCATAGATTTATCATGCATGTAAAACATTGTTTCCATTTATGTTATACAACAATTTTATTTATTACACATCACCTAATTTATATATGTATAATACATACAAGTCAGTTTATACTATTTGTTTAATATATTGAAGGTTTTTTAATTAATTGAAATATTATATTTGGTTGTATCTTATATTCTCTTTTATAAATGAAATTAGGATAGTTATTATTTCTCAAATAATGTGAAACATGGTCCCCAAGATAATTGGAACCCAAGGAACACGTTTTTACTAGTGCATTTGGGTTTTGAAGATTCCTTTTATGATATTTAATACAATTAGAGTTTTGAGCTCATCACCATTGTAGTATTACATCATTACCATCATCATTTATTATTTAGAGTCTCATTATCTTCACATTGTTACCAAAAGAGTTTCCTTATTATTTGCACTAAATTCCATATTTTGCTTATTTATGGTTAAGTCCATTAATTCAATGTCTATCTAGATAATGGTACATCATTCATATTTACGGATATGGAAACACCAATTATTATTGTAGTTTGTGTATAAAGAAAACTATATTTCTTATTAAACACATTTTAGTCATTTTGTTCATATTATTTAGCAAAGGAAACTTTTTTTAAAACCATTTCAATTATTATTTATAAAGCTCATGTAACACAATGAGCTTGAAGTCCAAGTACAAGCATATAAAATAGAAATAGAATATTTGATCACACCAGAGGTGTATAACCAATCGATCAAGGCTCATTATAAGAGAGAGCCCTAAAAAGGTCAGATAATGTCATGAAAACATATCATGAAATGGGTGTGGTACCCTATTAACAACCCCGTATATGTTAGAATATTATTTGTAAGATCATTCAATTGCAAAGATATCTAGTTATCTATGTCTCCTTCCATGATTTGTTTAGTAGGGAGGTCCTTCTGGGCTGAGAAAATGTATTTGGTTCAACATTGAGGGTGTATTGCTCCTTGAGTATTCTGCTCAGCTGCAATCTGCAAAGGGAGAATTCTCGATAATGTATGTCCACATAATGAAGAATGTGTGTAAACATATAATTATGATTTTCAAAAATGTCTTTGTTATGTATTTTCCAAATGGTACATATGATTGTAACTATCAATGCGGTGTGCCTATTGTAGTTCTCATTATGATTTCTAGTATTACGAAGTCTATGGAAAATATTGAGGAGTGGATTAGCAAGGATGGTGGTGGCAGTTGTTTAGTGTCCAAATCTGTCTAGCAAGGTGATAGCCAAACAAAAGGTGTTGGTTAGATTCCTCATTGTTGTGGCAGAGGGTACATCTGGATGGACCATGGAAGCCTTTGTTTCTCATGGTGATGTCAGTTGGTGTTTTATCATGACTGATCATCTATAATAGAATATGGACCCTTTGTGGGCATTCTGTCTGCCAGATGATTTTATAATCTTTGATGCTCCCTCTATAAGTGAAGAACCTATATGACTGTTTGGTAGTGTAGTGCTTACCCCATGCCCATGCGATTTGGTTGGAAGTGTTGTTTTCTAATTGAGCCAAGGTGTCCTGATAAATGTTTTTTCCAGTCCAGTCCTTCAAGAAAGTTTTGAAGAAGTTAGTGTATATGTGTGCTTAACTTGCATAGAGTCTGGAAGTTATTCTAATTGATGATGGAGTTCAGGTGTTTGATTAAGGAAGATGAATATTAACGAGTCTATGCCCATGCCACCATGGGTCACTCTAGAATTTTTTATTGATCCAAAGGTGAGGTGGGATGTTAATAGTATGGATATAGTCTGTAGAGTTAGGGCTAAATATTTCCACAGTGAGGACATTGTTCTTTAGGCTCTAGAGGACCACAATGGATGATGTTTGAGATACTTGGCTGTGATAATTTTGGTACAAAGTATATCTTCTCTCTTACAAATGGACGCAATGATCTTGTGAATAAGACAATGTCTCTGGAGTTCGAGGTTAATGATCCCCCATCCACCTTCCTCCTTAGGGCTGCAAATAGTGTCCCAATTAATTAAATGGATTTTCTTCCTATGATGTTCAGAGAGGAATTTGTGATGTATTTTATCGATCATTTTATGGAACATAGTAGGTAAGGGAATGCATGCAAAATGGTATATGATAATGGGTGTAAGAGCCAAATTGAGAAGAGTGAGTCTACCAGCAGTGGATAGGAAGTTATATTTCTAGGAGTTGACACATTGTTCATTTTTTTTTATAACTGTGTTCCAGGCTGAGCAAGGGATACGTGATGGAGAGAGAGGCAACCCTATATATGAGATGAGGAAGGTTTCATTTTGCAACCCAACATGGCAATGTATTTATTCATGTTCGATGCCTCGATCGTGGATCCTATGATGGTGGACTTATTGAAATTGATTTTGAGGCATGAAGGTTTGGATAAAATGGCTAGAATCATGATTATATTGATGACCTCAAAGTCCTCAGGCTTGATAAAGATGATTGTGTTATCAACATATTGTATGATGTTATGTGTGCACCCCCGTGGTTTATTGAGAGTGTTACTTGTGGTGGCTATGTGAATAAAACAGTTGAGAAAATAGGTGATGATGATGAACAGATAGGGTGAAAGAGGGTCACCTTGTCAAAGCCCATTTGAGCTTCTAAAGAAGCCAAAATATGAACCATTGATGAGGGTGGACAAGGTACAAGTACATATAAGAGTATATCCATGAATACCATTGATTCGGGAAGTTAAGGCCATGCAAAAATTGCATAAGAAAGTCCTAGTTGACATTGTCAAAGGATTTGTTAAAATCCAGTTTAAGGGTGAGTACATGTTCATTGAGAGATCCACAGGTATGTAGAATTTCATGTACTATGATGTAAGCATCTTGAATAATTTTGTGGGATAGAAAGATGTATTGTCATTGATCAATAACAGTTTGCAGAAGAGGTTTCAAGTGACGAGTGAGGGGTTTAGCAATAATTTTATAGGAAGAATTGATGAGTCTAATTGGTTGATAATATTTGATGGATGTAGGATTCTTAAATCTATGAATGAGTACAATGTAAGTATGGTTAATGTGCCTAATGAGAAAATCAGTGTCGTGATTTTGATGCATTAGAGAGAGGAGTTCTTCAAAATCATATTTGATCATGTTCCATGTTGAGAAGTAGAATACATGTCAAAGCCATCTGGGCCTGGTGATTTTTCTATTCCGAGACTCTTCATGGCTTCGAGAATTTCTGATTGGTGGAAAGAGTTTAAGAGGTTGTTAAGAGATGGAATTTTCCTAGGAAAATTTTATCCCAATTGAACTCCACCAAGTTATTTAGTATATGTTCGTTATTGTAAATAGCTTTTTTATAGTTAACAACATGAGATGTGATGGCCCTTCTAGAGTGAGAGATGGTAGCCAAACTATCAAGGCTAGTAATGGTCTGACAACTTATTTTGTTGCTGAAAACAACGTGAAAAAACTTGGTGTTTATCACCCTCCTGAGCCATTTGATCTCCGCCTGTTGTTTCCAAAGCATTTATTCAGTGGCCTTAAGTTTTTGTATGTCATATTGAATGTATTGTGTGTCACTCCTAAGATAATGATGATTGCAAGTGGTATGTAGAAGTTGTTTTTTATCCCTAATGGTCTCAAGAATGGATCTATAGTTCTGTCTGTTCCATTGCTTGAGTGCGGTTCTGAGAATTTTGAGTTTGAGTTGTATGTTGAGTCCAAGATTGTTGGTGGGGGGATAAGAGTTCCATATGCTAGTGACCATTGGGATAAAGTTCTGGTCATGGGTCCAGAATCGTTCAAAATGAAATGGTTTTGGTCCCCAAGAATGATGATGCATGTTAAGAATGATGGGGAGGTGGTCGGAAAGGCTTGGAAGTTGTGATTAAAGTGAAAGGTAAGGGGTGTTTGTCTGCCCATAGGTTGTTCGAAGGAAACAGTCTAGTCTAGCTTTATGCCATACTCTATGCCAGGTCCATCTACCATTACATGTGTGCAAATCTATGTGGTTATTCGAGGAGATGAAGTCATGAAAGAGATATGCATGTCGTGATAAGGGTGGGATATCAAAAATATTGTCATGGAATCTTTTGTGGGGGTTTTTTTAAGATTAAAATCACTACCAATGATCCATGGTGCTTGCATAAGATTGTTGGTAAGTTCTCCTAGATCAACTAGGAAAGGCTTTTTGTTTGCTCCTAGGGGACCATACACACCCGTCAAATGCCATAGTGAATTGGTGTTTGAATCCTGAAATTGTATAGTAATGTTATGGGTGAGAAGAACGGAGTTGGTGGCTTGGTAGATGCTATCATTCCTTCCTATCAGAATACCTCCATTGAATCCTAATGGTGGTATTTGTATCCATTTGTTGATGTAACATCCCCCTAAGTGATAGAGTTGGAAATTAGTTAGGGTTGATTTTGTTTCTTGTATGGTGATCATATTGATGCATTGTTGATAAGTCGTATTTCTGATGATCGGACGTCTATTAGGGGCATCCGCACCACACACGTTCTAGAATGAGATGACTGTGGTCAAGGGTGTAATACATAGGACAAAAGTGAGATCAAGACGAGGTCAACAGTTAAGTTTTCTATGTAAATCAATCGGGGTAGTTTTTTCTACTGTGCTTCTTGGATCATGTCATTTGTTATGATCTAAGAGATCTTGTAAGAATGTGTTGGCAATGATGGGATTAGGAAAGGATAAACTAATACTACTGTAGAAATTATTTTTCTGGTAACCCAGGAGACTCGTAAGGCTTGCGTCAAGCCCAACCTGGGGAGCTCAACCCCATCCCATAAGGAGCGTAGCACATTAAGTCACGCAGAGGCCAGCTATGCTATGGGAGAAACAATTCCAAAAAAACCACTAGGGGGATTCAAACCCGGGACCCTTTATGAGGGGCCCCATGCTGCGACCACCTGAGCTACTGCTTGCCAGCTTACTACATAAATTATTGAAGTTAGATGTATCATCCATGGTGCTAATGTGGATATATCTTCTATCTGTAGGATATGAGAAGTTCGTGGTAGTGGCACTTTGTGGTTGTCAGTAGAGGTATCTATAGAATTTCATAAACAACTTTGAGATGCAAAATTTTCATGAGGTAACGTGCTCGTATCATCCAGAGAAAAGAAGTTCTTTTGTTTCTGCATCTCTGGAGTGCAAAGGAGAGTTGCACGTGAGTTCACCACTTCGTTTTCCTTCATAACAAGATTGGAATGTTTTAAGAGTGGGATGGTAGATATTATGAGATCTTCTATGATTGCATTCTTTAGTTTGTGGAAGGTATCCTGATCCATATCTAGTTGTTTTATTCCTGGTAAGATAGGTGTGTTGTTGAGTGTCTGTGTATCCAGATTTTGTGATTGTAAGTGTTGGTAAGTGTTGTGCAATCTGGGTTTCTTGAAGCGTGGAATTGGACGTGGACAAGCTGAGGGATGCATCTTGGTTGAAGGATATTGTATGGAGCTACCAATTGTCATGTGAGTTTTGATCAGAGATGGTGGGTTAAGGTGGTTGGCGAGTGATTTGGTATAAATCAAAAGTTGGATGGTTTGCATGATCCTTGAAAATGGGTGTGAAGGTTGATGGGTGTTTGGATCTAAGTTTGACATTATAGATCAAACCTCCACATCTAAATTGATGTCACCCAGGATGGTGGTGTATTTCAAGACTACAAAGACGTAGAAAGCTTTGGAGAAGTTAGCTGGGTAGAGGGAGTCAGGGTTGATGAATTGCAATGTGGCACCCACTGCATGGGCAATAGCTTTGAAGACATCTTAACACCAGATATGGGGTAGGAGGTCAGAGATGGAGATCCATACTGAGGCTCCAGATGTGAGAGGTGAGGTGCCTAGCAATATATGTATGCTTGGGCAAAACCATTGCCGCATGTGAAGGTAAAAATTTGTCCCAGAATGTGTTCAAAGATAGATTTTTCTGGCAGGGTGTAAAGAAGGCTGGTGGGTGAAAGTATCTTTGGTTTAAGGATGGTGCATTTAGGGAGTAAAAAGGCCAACACTTTGGTGATCTTGAGACATTCTATATCAGAAAGGTTGGGGCAGATCAGGATGTCCACCATAATGGTATGAGTGTTCATAGCCTTGAGAAGTTGCATGGTCTAGGCCAAGAGGTCAATAGAGCATTATATGGTGTTGTTGTCCATAGTGAAGGGTAAAGGCGGGAGTGAAGAGAAAAGTAGGTAAGGTTTCAGAGGAAGGGGGAGGAGGGATGTCACATTATGGGTAAGACTATGCATTAATTGTAGGATGGTTAAATAGTAAAGTGTTGAGAGATGAAGATGGGGCTTTTTCTGGGGTGGTGCGAGGAGAGACAAACGATGGACAAGAGGAAGATGAAGAGTCATAGAGAAGGGGGTAGAAAGCATTTTCGCATAAGATCTTATGATCAGACCTGCATGGTACAAGGTTGGTCGGAGGAGGCGTGGGAGAAAAGAGGGTGGGAGTAGCTTGATGATGGCAGAGAGGGATGAGGTCATTGGATGTAGAAGGTCAGTAGTGAGGAAGCTAACTAGGTTGGGGATTTAGACAGACAAATGATATGTGGCCAGGTAGATTGCATGTAAAACAAGTAGTGGGGAATCAAAATGAATGCATGTAATGTCCAAATATAAGGCAGCTACCACATCTAGGGAGATGATACTTGGTGGACCTTTTGCATGTAACCCTAATCCAAGGGTTTTTTGGATCATCTTGTATGAGAGAAGTGTGATATCATGAGAAACTCTCTGAAGATAGGATCTTCTCTTGTTCGTGATCAGAGATAACTGTGTTACATCCTAAATGTGAAACATATTTTGAAGGGGGTAGGGTTTGAATATACCTGAACCTAGGAGGTAATGGATCTTCATTGCATTTGTGCTCTCCGAGGTGTGGGAGTGGGAAGGTGGTTGTATCTTCTAGTTTGTCCTCTAGTTCTTCCATTTGTGCTTCTCCCTCAATGATGTGTAGTTGTCAGTTGTTCCGCCTGGCGAGCATTTGGACCCTTATCTAAGTGTTCTCTGTGACTTCTTCAGAGGAGGATAGGTTGTTGTGTTCAACTCAGAGGAGTCCCTGAATGTTGTGAGGGGTTTGGTTGTTTATGTCAATGAGTCAGAAGTTGATCTTCATGTCCCCCTTAGGTCTAAGAATGAGATGCCATCCCATGCAGAGGTTGAGGGAGATGAGCATTTCTCTATAGCCATGGCAGGATTGGAGAAAGCCTTGGCGTGAGATGAAGAAGTTAACTGGGAATGATTTTGATCCCACATAAAATCTACTATGTCATCAGAGATTTCCAAGTTGAGATATCTCCATTCTCTCGGGAGAAGGATGAATCTTATAGTTTTTCTATTTAGGCAAATGACTAGATGAGTCATGGTGTCTGTGGAGGGCAAAAATTGTGGAGTTTTTTCCTAAGAGGTTGAGGTGATCAAGTGGGTGAAATGGTCACTGCTTGAGAGCTATTGTGCTTTGGAGAGTTTATGTAGAAGCGGTCTGCCCATTCTCATCTTATGTATAGAAGTAGGTAAATGGTGTTAAATATGATGAATAGATGGTACCTCTCTCCCAAATCTAGAAAAGTCATTGTTATTTCGGGTAGCAAGATCTAAGTGTCAGGGAGCAAGTGATATTCCTTGCTCAACTTCATGATGTTATAGGATGAAGTTGAATTAGAGGTGGACTCGTATTGAAAGATATGTAGAGAGTGTCAGTTGAATGGCAGCAGTAATGGAGTTGTTAGGGAAGTGCAATGGAATTGCAGAAGCTCAGTCCAATGAGGAAAAATTAACTATTAATGTTCCATATAGCATAGAATCCACCCCCACAATGTTGTAGTGTCGGGGTGTAGGATCAATGATGATTGTTGCCACCCTACTAACATTGACGATGGGGAGTTGGGCTCAATTAGGAGTTATTCCTAGTCTTACCTATAGCAAAGGACCTATGTGATATATTTAATGAATTTACTTACATGACACATAATTAAGTTATTATGTTGATATGGAATGTTGATTAAAGAACATTATGTCACTTAATATGTTATATTGCATTAGCAATATTCATTAAGGCATAACTTTATCCTTGTTTGGTCAAAACAAAGGAACTGAGCTTACTAACCTCTTAATCATGGAATAGGGTATGATCCTAAGTTTTGGTATGTTACATTCACCCTTTGTGTGCATTCTTTTGCATCTATCCTGGTTTATTCTCTTTGTTTTGACAATAAAAGGTTCAATTCATATTAAGATCAAAGCTTGATGCAAGGTCGATGTAGTTGGAACATCGTATGCACAAGTTTGTGGTACCTAAGATGGAAAGATATTTCACAACTTAGTGAATGTAGAAAGATTAGGTTCAAGTGAATATGCAATGGTGTCAATTATAAAAGTAAAATACTAAATTAGTCTTGATATAACTGGATTATAACTAGATGATTACTTTGTCCCTGGAAACAGTGCTAGAATTTGATGTGGTGTTTATGACACAAGACATATTCACCTAGAGATGAAATCCCTAAATTTTTACCAAATAAACATGCAATAATACAACCCACAAGTGGACAACTCTTATCAAGAATAGTTAGGGATAAAACTTTAACATCCTCAATTTAATATCTAATGTAAGCCTTTAATAAGGGGTTTTCTAGTAAGTATACCAAGGGACCTAATGAACCTAACATGGCTAGGTATGTAATTAAGTTCACAAAATTTGTAATACAAGTCATCTGGTCAACCAATACACACATAATAGTTTAAATGTGTTTGATTGTAGTCGGGTGTAGATGAATATGAATGAATTATTCCATGAACAATAATATGATGAATGTATAATATGATGACTTGAGTTACTGGTTTGAGCTCTAGATCAACTTAGGTCTCATTATGAAGGAAGTAAAGTAATGTTGACCTAATGTATCATATAAAATCTTCCATTGAGAGAATATTTATTCACACTTTAGTTCCATAATCAAGAATAGATAATGGACCTTTTTAGAGATCAGGGAATGGTCTGGGGGCCCTAGAACCTTATTCAATCATGATTGAGCCAATTAAGATTCACATATGGGTCCTTGGAGTTCAAATTTGGGGATTTAGCATTTCGTGTTCATAATAAATACTCAATGTAATTTTGATAGCTGGATAATTGTTATACAAGATCAAGGGAGAAATTTTAGATGTTTTTTATTTATTTAGTGGCCTAGGTGATTAAACTAGTAATTATCTAGTTTTTAAATAAAAGATAGTTTTGGAATGTCTATCCAATTAGATTCTACCTAAAATCTAGCTCATGTAATGATGATGATAATATAGTGTTTATACCAAAATTTAGGATCAATTGGAGCTATGAAATAGGCTATATAATTATTTCTTTGGTTTGGACTTTTATCAAAAAGAAGAAGAAAACAAAATAAAAAAGGGGGCGACTCCCGTCTGTATCGGACCAGAGAGCCACGCCCAAGGAAATAGGGGTTGAACAGAGCCCCAACAAAAGGGGGACCTTGCCCTTGATCTCGATTATGGGGGGTTATAAAAGTCGAAGATTACGATTTATGTGGGACTAGCAAGCCCGATCCTAGGGTTTCGCATGAAACCGAGAGCGAGAGAAAGAGAAAGTGTGAAGGAGAGACATGGCGGCGGAAGTAGCGTAGAGGCTACCAATTTCTGATCTAGGCCTTCTCGTGCTCGTCGACGGCTCTGCCCAAGCCAGGGGAGGGTTGGGTGGAGGTAGTGGATGCCCGACCGCAAGCTACGATGACTTGAGCGTCGAGATCAAGGTTTGTCGAAGGCAAACGTGTAGTGGCGGCGGCCTACGCATGTAAAATAGGGGAACTCTCACTCGTTCAATTTCACGGGTGAACAAGGAGGCAGATCCTTGGATGGATCTACGACCAACAGAGCAACAGAAGAAAAGGGGCGCTGCTACCTATGCCCTTTGGATCCCAAATCGACGGCTGATATTGATCCAAACATAGGTATTCTTTGAAAATTCATATCTTGATAGGGAGCTTAGATTTTATCAAACAAGATACCTACAGAAAGATTATGATGAGTACTATCACTTAAAAATACATCCATATTATTATTTTGATATTTAATATTTATTAAATATAGTGTATTCAAAACTATATCATTTTGATGTTTTATCAATTAAAAATAGCAAACGAATTTAGAAATTCATGAAAATTTTACTAAATGTCTATCTCGATATGCTTAACATGATTTCAAAGCCTGATCTTTATTATATGAAGTTTTATTAAGGTTTTTGAGTTAAACCATAATAAGGGTATTTTGGGTATTTTGCCCATTATCTGATTATGAAATGACTTGATATTTTAATACATGATCTTACTAAATGGTATGATTACTTTGCTAAACGTTTTGATGGAGTTTCATATATAATTGGATTTGTATTTAGTTTTTGGCCTAAATGGTCATTATGTGAGATGATTCATGAGTATTTGTGAGGCAACATGTATTTTATGTGCCTATTTAGTATGGAAAATTATTATAATTATATTTTCATCTAATTTAATAAATGAGTTAGTAAGAGTAGTATATGTCAGTGTGTATGGAGTTTAATCTTGGTATATGAGGTATATACTTATATATTACTGTATATTCTATTTTTGGTATAATGAATATATTAGTATGTGTATGCCATATAATGTGTGAATCGAGTTTAGTTCAATGTTTAAACATGAAACATGCTTTAAATCATAGTTAGTCCTAGTTAAATATTATTCGTAATTCAGTCTAGGAGATTAGGATGATGGGGTTTGAGATTTAGAAACGAAGAGAGGAGATTACACATGGACTTATACAATTTTGTTGATGACTAGGTATATATGTTGTGAATCAAGGAAACAAGGCTACATCAAGAACATCTTTAATATAAAGGTAAGTGGTTCATACCCATGAGTATTCATATCTATCAAACTTAACATATTTTTGTAAGACTTCATACTTTATGTGATCCAATGCTCTAAGATTTGATGTTAAGATATGCAAGTAAGATTTTTATACATTCATGGATACGTCCTTACATGTGCCTAATATCTCGAGAAGAGATATGTTATGAAGATTTATAAGAATTTTAGGGAATCATGAACCAGGTTCATGAGAAAACTAAAGGATCATGTTTCTATAAGAACTATTAGTAATGATTCATATTGACAAATAAGACTACAATATAAGATATGCAACCAAGATTGACAATGTGGGATAAGAATGTAGTAAGATTTCAAGTAGAAACATGCCATTAAGATTTCATACATATGTAGAGATATAATACTAGATTCCTTAGAATGAATAATATCTAGAATTTAATTACAATATAAGAATATGAATTTTAGAATATTAAGACATGGTCTACTTTTAGAAATAAAGGTACTTTTGGGATCACAATGTATTGTAAAAATGAGTTCATGATGGCATTATAAGATAATGACACATTAAGTTATGATTAGGTTGCAAAACAATATTTTATAAGACTTCTATTTTGGTATTTAAGGTTTAATATTTAAGTTCATATGCAAAATTTCAGGGTAACATCATATTTTATAAGAAGGATTGAACCATCTTGTCAGAATTGATATTTTTTTTAGATATGACGTACTTATGATATTTTCATAAACTTGACTTAATATACTTTGTATACTTAGTATTTCTATATTCATGTCAGATCCTTTCTCATAAGACATTAGACTCATTTATGATATAATTGGTATAATGAAGTAATCTTACCAAATAAGAGTTTTAGAATAAAGTTTACCCAGATAATGAGATACATGTTCAAATCCAGCAATGAATTCAATTTAAAACTTAAGAATAAGAGATTTAGATTCAGACTTAGACTACTCACTGTGTGAGTAGCCAGATTTTAAATAAAGATAGATATGGGTTATAGACCCAATCTCAATTATGTTGTAATTTGAAATACATATCCAAATTCCATAATAGATTCAGTTCATATTTGAAAGAGTAACGATTCAGATTCAAAACTAAGTACATGTTTAGTACTCAATTTTAGATAAGTTCAGATTCAGAGTTTAGTAAAGATAGACTAAACATAATTAATTCAAAACCTTCACATAATATATTATATAATAAGTCCTCACCAGAGAGTCATGGGACAA
The DNA here is from genome assembly GCA_963693085.1 of Alisma plantago-aquatica. Classification (NCBI taxonomy): domain Eukaryota; kingdom Viridiplantae; phylum Streptophyta; class Magnoliopsida; order Alismatales; family Alismataceae; genus Alisma; species Alisma plantago-aquatica. The sequence goes on from OY856409.1 coordinate 1,806,285,063, forward strand.
TTTAGAGGGCGTGTTGCACCAGACACTGTGGGTGTCACAGAGGGCATGTTATACCAACAGAGGGTGTGATGCACCATAGGGGACACTTCAATGTCATCAAAGGGTGTGTTGCACCATAGAGGACACTTCGGTGTCAACAGAGGGCACGTTGTGCCAACAGAGGATGTGTTGCACCATAGAGAACACTTCGGTGTCACAGAGGAGGACTTATTGTATAATGATGGCCAAAAACAGATAAAAATCATAAGTAAAAGATACTTAAGATTAGAGCATGTCTATAATCTCACCCACAAGTGTGATGAGAGGAATTCAGATAAGATATTTATGATCCATACACTTTGGTGTAGGCCATGAGACCCAGAGTATAGGTCTCCAAAAAAGATAGGGTAGAAAATAAGAGTTTAAGAAATGAGAGATAATATGTTTCTAGATTTAATCAGAGTTTAATGTTCATTTCATATTTATGATTTCAAGAACCTTTTATAATGTTTCAGTTCTTTAGCAATGTACATTTTAGAATACTCATGCCACTTACTCTAATGACTATTTTTCCCAATGCATGATTGGGGACGTGATGTCTGTAAGTTTTGGAACAGCTAAGAATTAAAGGAACAAGTAAAGGTCTAGGCATTTTCCAAGCTTGCCTAGTGGGGTGGCATCTACTGAGGCGGTCCAGAGTTTAGACATCTCTTTTTATGCTTAGTCTTGTTACCAGAGTATATTAGATGATTTGTAGTTTTCTTTTTATCAAGGTCTATGTATGAATCAGCTGTACTCAATGCAAAGTGTTTCATTTGCTTTTATTGTAATGATTATCATGTTTGTGACACTCCCAGATGAAAAAAATATATAGCTTCCACTCATGTGTTATGAAAATCAGGGTGTTACAATATGGTATCAGAGCAATTTGGTAAATGGCCACTAGGCAAACATGATTCTTATAGTCACCCTAGGATGAAGACAGGAGATTAGGGTTTAGGGGTAGATTCCCAAAGAAAGATACAATGACCTAGAATGACTAAGGGTTTTTACCTTAAAAGATAATAGAGATATCAAAAATAGATGTTTACCTAGTCTAGATCTCAACCTAACCCTAGATAATGACATAGCCTTTGCATTCTCAATGGTTATGGCCAGCTAATTGAGAATTGAAGAGGTATGGCATAAGCAGTAGAATTTGATGCATCTATGCTTTCTTACTGGTCCATGTGGTATGGGACACATGTGTCAGTAGGTTAGTGAGAGGTAGCATATTAGGATCCCACATCTCTAGGTATGTGCCTGATCACCACATATCTAGGAATGTAGGAGTTACCTAAAGAACCCAAGATTAGACAACCATGTGCAACTAATGTTAGGAATCCATGACAAGGTTGAGGTAGATGCCCTAAGTATAGAGATAAATTTAGTTTCATAAACACTAAGTATGAGTTGAGCTATAGACCAAGGAAATAGATTATTCTCACAAGATTATTTTATGAAATACATTACATATCTCTTTTCATGCAAAATTTTGAGCATGTGTACCTTAATATGTTAATTAGCAATAAATGAAGAGGTAAGCAGAACCCTAAGGTGGGTAGTAGCCTAGAGAAATTTCAAGGACGAAATTTATTTTAAGGTGGGTAGAATTGTAACATCCTCAATTTAATAGCTAATGTAAGCCTTTAATGAGGGGTTTTCTAGTAAGTATACCAAGGGACCTAATGAACCTAACATGGCTAGGTATGTAATTAAGTTCACAAAATTTGTAATACAAGTCGTCTGGTCAACCAATACACACATAATAGTTTAAACATGTTTGCTTGTAGTTGGGTGTAGATGAATATGAATGAATTAAGGCACCGGGGCCAGATGGATTCAACGTGAAGTTCTTTTAGACTGGATGGACGATTGTGGGGAATGATATATGTAGAGATGTCTATTGGTTCCTTGTCGGAGGAAAAATGGTTAGACAGACTAACCACGCTTTCATTAGACTTATCCCGAAGAAGTCTAACCCTTCAGAGATGTCGGATTTCTGGCCCATTGCGTGTTGTTCGGTCTTGTATAAAATCATAAGTAAGCTCCTGGCGAATAGACTTAAGAAGATCCTACCGACTATTATCTCTCCAAATCAAGCGGCTTTTGTGGAAGGTAGGGCAATCTCAGATAACACTCTCCTTGCTAAAGAATTTTTGGCTGATTTTGGGGTGAAAACTTCTACTAAAAAAGTGTGCATTAAGGTGGACATATCCAAAGCGTATGACCGTGTTAGCTGGCCTGCTTTGTCGAGTTCTATGAAGGCTTTGGGTTTTTCCCATAGATGGACTGAGGTGATCATGGAGTGTGTCCAAACTACGTCCTTTTCGGTTATGATCAACAGGATTCCCCATGGCTTGTTCAGGGCCTCTAATGGTTTAAGGCAAGGTGATCCCCTCTTGCCCCTCCTTTTCTTGATTGTGATGGAAAATCTTTCTTGCATGGTGAATATTGCTGAGCAGAATGGTTCCATTAAATCCTTTAAAGTTAAGGGTACAAAAGTTGAATCACACATGATATTTGCTGATGATATCCTTTTCTTCTTGGCGGGACACTACAAATATATGAGAGGGGTGTATCAACTCTTTTGTAAGTTTGGTAAGCTTACTAGCCTCTATATCAGTGAGATTGAGTCCCATATCTTTTTGTCGAGATCTTGCGACCCCAAAAGAGGGCATCTCGTTTGGCTGTTGGACATTTCCCGACCAGGTACCTGGGCATCCTCCTTTCGGGGGGCAGAGGTAAAGGCGTAGACTATTGTGTTTGCATTGATGATCTCATAATGACAGCAGAGAAGTGGAATGGTGTTCCCATCTCTATGGTGGGTCATGTTATCCTTTGTCAAACCATGCTTAATGCGAAGGTGAACTTTTGGTGAAAACAGACTGAACATCCATTATATATTTTGGAGAAGTTCAGGTCCATTGTGGCTAGTTTTCTTTGGGGAGGTGGTGCCCACATAGTGGACTGGGATACTGTGATTCTACCCAAATATGTTGGAGGTTTGGGTATTTCCTGCCCTATGCAGCTGGCATGGAAGGTGACCACTAGAAGAGTGGACTGATTCCTTAATTGCAGTAGCTCTTTATGGGTGGACTAGATGGGAAGAAGGTATGGCAACCTGGAAGGTGATCATCAGACTGGTGATTCGTGTGTATGGAAGAAAATGAAGGCTGTTAGAAATGAGCTTAGCAGTGTCGGCTTATTACAATAGCAGGGGGTGGGCGCGCAGGTCAGACCTTGGAACCTCAACAGACATATGCCGCAGGTTGCTTGGCACACCATCATTTGGACCAAACCTCACTGTCCGAAATGAGGCTTCACTGTTTTTAAGGCCATCAGGGAAAGGCTACTAACTAGGGACAGAATGTTGAGATGGGGGCTTAACTGTGATGCTATGTGTGTGCTCTGCAGAAGGTTACTGGAGACCCATAATCATATGTTCTTCGAATGTGAATACTCAACTTATTTGTGGAAGAGAAGAAGCCTTAAATGTGGATGGGGTGGCCAACCGCCTATGGAGCTTGACACAGCTATTCCTTGGCTGATTCAGATCATCGGGAACAATTTGAAGAGTTGATCTTTTGGGGGTATCTTCTTAGCTTCTCTTATCTACCACGTTTGGAGTGAAAGGAATTCTAGGATACATGAGAAGAGACCGAGAGACAATCTTTACCTTTTTGATGTAATTAGCCATAGTATGTTTTGGATTTTTAAAGCCAACCTGAAGAACATGGTGGGTGTAAATACCATGGTTCTGAAAATGTGGGACCTCCTATAGGTCATGTACAGTATATGGGGTTTTTGATACCTTCCCCTATACTTTTGCTTTGGTTAGTAATATTTTACCTTACACAAAAAAAATATGAATGAATTATTCCGTGAACAATAATGTGATGAATGTATAATATGATGACTTGAGTTACTGGTTTGAGCTCTAGACCAACTTAGGTCTCATTATTAAGGAAGTAAAGTAATGTTGTCCTAATGTATCATATAAAAGCTTCCATTGAGGGAATATTGATTCATGCTTTAGTTCCATAATCGATAATAGATAATGGACCTTTTTAGAGATCAGGGAATGGTTTGGGGGGCCCAGAACCTTATTCAATCATGATTGAGCCAATTAAGATTCACATATGGGTCCTTGGAGTTCAAATTTGGGAATTTAGCATTTCGTGTTCATAATAAATACTCAATGTAATTTTGATAGCTGGATAATTGTTATACAAGATCAAGGGAGAAAATTTAGATGTTTTTGATTTATTTAGTGGCCTAGGTGATTAAATTAGTAATTATCTAATTTTTATTCAAAAGATAGTTTTGGATTGTCTATCTAGTTAGATTCTACCTAGAATCTGGCTCATGTAAAGATGATAATAATATAGTGTTTGTACCAAATTTTGGGATCAATTGGAGCTATGAACTAGGCTACATAATTATTTCTTTGGTTTGGACTTTTATCAAAAAGAAGAAGAAAAACAAAATAAAAAAGGGGGTGACTCCTGTCCGTATCGGACTAGAGAGCCGAGCCCAAGGAAACAGGGGCTGAACAGAGCCCCAACAAAAGGGGGACCTCACCCTTGATCTCGGTTATGGGGGGCTATAAAAGTCAAAGATTACGGTTTATGTGGGACTAGCAAGCCCGATCCTAGGGTTTCGCATGAAACCGAGAGCAAGAGAAAGAGAAAGCGTGAAGGAGAGCCATGACAGTGGAAGTAGCACAGAGGCTAACAATTTCTAATGTGGGCCTTCTCATGCTCTTCGATGGCTCCGCCCAAGCCAGGGGAGGGTCAGGTGGAGGTAGTGGATGCCCGATCGCAAGCTACGATGACCTGAGCATCAAGATGTGTAGTGGTGGCGGCCTACACATGTAGAACAGGGGAACTCTCACTTGTTCAGCTTCACGGGTGAACAAGTAGGCAGATCCTTGGATGGATCCGCGACCAGCAGAGCAACAGAAGAAAAGGGGTGTTGCTACCTATGCCCTTTGGATCCCAAATCGACGGGTGATATTGATCCAAACATAGGTATTCTTCGAAAATTCATATCTTGAGATCGGGAGCTTAGATTTTATCAAACAAGATACCTACATAAAGCTTTTGATGAGTACTATCAATTAAACATACTTTCAGATTATTATTTTGATATTTATTATTTATTAAGTATAGTGTATTCAAAACTATATGATTTTGATGTTTTATCAATTAAAAATAGCAAACAAATTTAGAAATTCATGAAAATTTTATTGAATGTTTATCTCGATATGCTTAACATGATTTCAAAGCCTGATATTTATTATATGAAGTTTTATTAAGGTTTTTGAGTTAAACCCTAATAAGGGTATTTTGGGTATTTTGGGTATTTTGCACATTATCTGGTTATGAAATGACTTGATATTTAATACATGATCTTACTACATGGTATGATTACTTTTTTGAAAGTTTTGATGGAGTTTCATATATAATTGGATTTGTATTTAGTTTTTGGCCTAAGTGGTCATTATGTGATATGATTCATGAGTATTTGTGAGGCAACATGTATTTTATGTGCCTATTTAGTATGGAAAATTAATATAATTATATTTTCATTTGATTTTATAAATGAGTTAGTAAGAGTGGTATATGTGAGTATGTATGGAGTTTAATCTTGGTATATGAGGTATATATTTATATATTAGTGTATATGCTATTTTTGGTATAATGAATATATTAGTATGTGTATGCCATATAATGTGTGAATCAAGTTTAATTCAATGTTTAAACATGAAACATGCTTTAAATCATAGTTAGTTCTAGTTAAATATTATTCCTAATTCAGTCTAGGAGATTAGGATGATGGGGTTTGAGATTTAGAAACGAAGAAAGGAGATTACACATGGACTTATATAATTTTGTTGATGACTAGGTATATATGTTGTGAATCAAGAAAACAAGGCTACATCAAGAACATCTTCAATATAAAGGTAAGTGGCTCATGCCCATGAGTATTCATATCAATCAAACTTAGCATATTTTTGTAAGACTTCATACTTTATGTATCCAATGCTTTAAGATTTGATGTTAAGATATGCAAGTGAGATTTTTATACATTCATGGATACGTCCTTACATGTGCCCAATATCTCGAGAAGAGATATGTTATGAAGATTTATAAGAATTACAGGGACTCATGAACCAGGTTCATGAGAAAACTAAAAGATCATGTTTCTATAAGAACTATTAGTAATGATTCATATTGACGAATAAGACTACAAGATAAGATATGCAACCAAGATTGACAATGTGGGATAAGAATGTAGTAAGATTTCAAGTAGAAACATTCCATTAAGATTTCATACATATGTAGAGATCTAAGACTAGATTCCTTAGAATGAATAATATCTAGAATTTAATTACAATATAAGAATATGACTTTTAGAATATTAAGACATGGTCTACTTTTAGAAATAAAGGTACTTTTGGGATCACAATGTATTGTAAAAATGAGTTCATGATGGCATTATAAGATAATGACACATTAAGTTATGATTAGGTTGCAATACAATATTTTATAAGATTTCTATTTTGGTATTTAAGGTTTAATATGTAAGTTCATATGTAAAGTTTTAGGGTAACATCATATTTTATAAGAAGGATTGAACCATCTTGTCAGAATTGATATTTTTTTTAGATACGTCATACGTATGATACTTTCATAAGCTTGACTTAAGATACTTTGTATACTTAGTATTTCAATATTCATGTCAGATCATTTCTCATAAGACATTAGACTCATTTATGATATAATTGGTATAATGAAGTAATCTTACCAAATAAGAGTTTTAGAATAAAGTTTACCCAGATAATGAGATACATGTTCAAATCCAGCAATGAATTCAATTTAAAACTTAAGAATAAGATATTTAGATTCAGACTTAGACTACTCACTGTGTGAGTAGCCAAATTTTGAATAAAGATACATGATATGGGTTATAGACCCAATCTCAATTATGTTGTAATTTGAAATACATGTCCAAATTCCATAATAGATTCAGTTCAGATTTGAAAGAGTAAAGATTCAGATTCAGATTTCAGATTCAAAACTAAGTACATGTTTAGTACTCAATTTCAGATAAGTTCATATTCAGAGTTTAGTAAAGATAGACTTAAGATAATTAATTCAAAACCTTCACATAAATACATTATATAATAAGTCCTCACCAGAGAGTCCTAGGACGATTCAGAGGGCGTGTTGCACCAAACACTGTGGGTGTCACAGAGGGCATGTTATGCCAACAGAGGGTGCGCTGCACCATAGAGGACACTTCGATGTCATCAGAGGGTGTGTTGCACCATAGAGGACACTTCGGTGTCAACAAAGGGTATGTTGTGCCAACATAGGGTGCGTTGCACCATAGAGGACACTTCGGTGTCACAGAGGAGGACTTATTGTATAATGGTGGCCAAAAATAGATAAAAATCATAAGTAAAAGATACTTAAGATTAGAGCAAGTTTGTAATCTCATCCACAAGTGTGATGAGAGGAATTCAGATAAGATATTTATGATCTATACACTTTGGTGTAGGCCATGAGACCCAGAGTATAGGTCTCCAGAAAAGATAGAGTAGAAAGAGTTTAAGAAATGAGAGATAATATGTTTCTAGATTTAATCAGAGTTTAATGTTCGTTTCATATTTATGATTTCAAGAATCTTTTGTAATGTTTCAGTTCTTTAGCAATGTACATTTTAGAATACTCATGCCATTTACTCTAACGACTGTTTTTCCCAATGCATGGCTGGGGACGTGATGTTCACAAGTTTTGGAGCAGCTGAGAATTAAAGGAACAAGTAAAGGTCTAGGAGTTTTCCAAGCTTGCCTAGTGGGGTGCCATCTACTGAGGCAGTCCAGAGTTTAGACATCTCTTTTTATGCTTAGTCTTATTACCAGAGTATATTAGATGAGTTGTAGTTTTCTTTTTATCAAGGGCTATGTATGAATCAGTTGTACTCAATGCAAAGTGTTTCATTTGCTTTTATTGCAATGATTATCATGTTTGTGACACTCCCAGCTAAAGAAAAAAAATAGCTTATGCTCATGTGTTATGAAAATTGAGGTGTTACAAAAACCCTAAGGGAAAACGTTTTTAAGAACCTTGTTAGCTTGTATCCAGATGAACTAAGACTAATATTTAATACCAAGAGATGATTGGGTTGAGTTAAACTAATTGCAAGAAAAGTAAAAGTATGGGATTAAAAGTGGATCTAGATTGATGATGTAAGCCACTGGACGGAATCAGTTTCACCACTGCTACATGCACAAACACATCCATAACCAATCTAGGCTTGATAGAATTGTTCAAATGGAGCAAGCAAGTTCCATCTGTTAGGTGTAGGAAATTGCGTAGATATCTTTGTGAGCTTGATGTCCTATTACTCATAGTTCTTGTATCCTATACTCTAGGGACATCCATTCTGAAGTTCTCATTCAGACATCAACCAAGTGAATCAATATTCAAAACCTAATCATTAAAATTCTCGCAACCTAGGAATATAATGGATTATGTAAAGCGGGGGATCAATCCACAAAATATGCATTAAACGATTTAATTGAGTTGAAAGAGTTATATAGAAGCCATAGAACGTCAAAAATGGGCATACAAGAACTAGTAGCAGGGTCAATGCCCACACCCCAATGAGAAGGACTACTCACTCTTCATGACAAGAATTGAGAAAATAGGAAAGAAGGAAGGATTGGACATCATTCCTATTTTAGCATAGACCCACCCCCACCCCATTGGGGGGGTTGTTGGTGTGCCATTGGGTAATGACTGGAGGAAGCTCATATCAATGTGAGTGTGGGTTTACAAAGGGTTTGATCAAGTCCAAAGTGCCACAAAATCTTGGCCCGGTAGTTGGTAGTGAGACCACTATGGCCTAAGATGGTGCACATGATATGAAGCTTAATCCTAACATGGAAACCAATGGATTGATCAAAATCCTAAATGTTTGCATAAAACTAAGGAAATATATATAGATGCAAAATCAAAGGTAATTTGAGGGATCTAAGTGCAAAATTGGGCTAAAAATGCGGCTAAAACTAAGATGAACATGCATTCATCAGAATTCCAGAGTGATTGAACCCGACATGAAAAAAGGTCAGAGTACCTAACTTCCGAAATATGTGAAATTTTGATGTATGTGAATGATGATATACTTGACAATGAGTCCATGTCTAGATAAATTCTATGTATGTAATTTGAGTCTTGTAGTGTGTGGCTCCTTTGATCATGTTGAAGCCTAGATTTGCTATATAAAGATCTAACCCTAAAGAAAGAGGCATTTGAAAATATGTGTGTTTTCCATTTAGGTGAGGGCCATGTCCCAAAACCCTAAGGTGGTGTATATGTTATGTGATATACAAGGTGAGTCTCATACTTGGGTTAATGATCCCATGTGAAGTAATCATGGTTGCCTTTGTTTCTAAGAGTTGGGTAAAAAATTGATATGGGTAGATGTTGATGGTTAGTGTATCTTGCCTCGACATAGATGGGTCTTATCTTGATTGGCTTGGGTTTGTGAAGCTCTTTTTATTTACAAATGAGATAATTATGAGACTTCAAGTTGATAATATTTTTTCCTCAAGATAATGCATGATATACGAAGGAATGTCACTAATGATAAAATTTGATATATGTATGTTAAGTCAGTTTTATAAGCTTGACCTAATATGAAACACATAACTTATAAAAGATGTAATTTTGAAATTATGAGCTTGGTTTAATGATGTCTTTGGAAACACAGTTTGAGTAATCATGGTACAAATGCTTAACTTCATATCTAAATAAAAGGTAATGAACTTAACTTGTGATAATTGGTAGAATTTTTGGGGAACTAAACCATGCATGAAATCTAGTTTAATGATGAGATATAAGTGCAATGATAACCTTATTGAAAGTTGGAAATGAATTTGTATCTTGAGTAATTAATGACATGCATCTTGGTACCCAACTTCGAATTTGAATGTGTGTATGGACAAAAACCCTAATTCTATAGGGAAAAGGGAGGTGAATCCCTAATGTCTAAAAGATGGTCTGTTATAAGAGACACTAAGTAGCATACATATAGTCTAGATGAGTACACCCTTAATGATTTATAAACACATGATAACAACCTAAGTGTACATCCCTAGTGTTGGATGCATTAACACCTAGGGTGGGTTACCTATACATGATGAATATTGTGCTTGACCATTGTGTACATTAATCTTGGATGAATTTTGAGGATGGACTTTCTTTTAAGGAGGGAAGGACGTGACATGTGGACTTTTCATATCTCTAATAGTCACTTTCTCTCTCTACTAGTGACATGTCTTACTCAATTATATATCACTTTTGTGGGTTGAGTGTGTTGATGCACAAATTTGGTCACATTCATGATTATTTTCCAATGTGTGACACTGATTTACATGATTGAACTAAGTTTCAAGTATTTAATGCATCACCCTCTTGCAAGGGAAATTAACCTTATCAATTTTCTATTCTTGCTCTCTAAAGTATATCATATTGTAAAGGATCTAATAGTGCAAAAATCACCTCAGTCGGAGCTATAAATCCAAATTTATGGTCTTTTGAATATCATTTTTTAATATTTGATTTAACTCCATTTTGTTCCTATCAGAATTATTGTTATTTAGTTTATTATGTCATAACGTCCTAACTATCTTGTCCCATTAGGCTTAAGTTTTCATCCCTTGTACTTGTCTCCTCTCCTATATACTGGATAAGAGTTTTTCATCTACCAATAAGAAAATATCACATTAGCCTCTACCATCTTATTTTCCACATGGTATCAAAGCATCGATCATAACCTAGTGAGAAAAAGAGATAACCTCTGATGAAGCCCTATTTTAGGGCTCCATCATGACTCATATTGCATTTCAATCACATCTACAGCTGTTAGATTACATGTTATTTCCCTCAATATGTGTTTTACTATCAAATGAACTTATGGATGGTTTTTGTATGTTTTATAGGTACTTTGAACACTAATTGATGGAAGAGAGAGATGGTGGTTGAATCTAGGGTTTCCCCTAGGCTTGAAGGAGCCCAAAATGAGGCCAAAACCACTCCCAACCTACCCCAAGTAGTCAAGGAATGTATTGAAGTAACAACCTTCATGGATGACTAAGTTCAAGACTCATATGCAGGGGAAGGACCCCAGAACGGTCATGCTAGCATGGAATGGCCATTCTGGGACATGCCCCAAGCAATAGAACCTTCAAAAATCCATCCATTTGGCCAGAACGGCCATTGTAACCAAAATGGTCGTGCTAGCAATTCCCAGCAGGGTCGTGTTGGTTAGAACGGTCGTGCTACCAGCCTCGAAACCCCAAAATTCCCCTGTTCATTCCATTTTTCCATCACGGGCATTTCCATCCACCACATTAATGATGCCTACTACCCACCACAATCATTTTGCCCAGCACGACCGTGCTACTCACAATTTTACCCAATTTTCTCCACTATTCTACCCATTTTACCCCCACTTAACCTGATGTTTCCCCACCACCTATATATTCTTGGGTGGCAGCTCTAGCATGAGGTTGGACACCTCTAGCTTACTCCTATTACTCCATTTTTCCCCTTAGCCATTCCACTCCATTTCCACCTCCATTCCACTCCATTTCGCCATTTCCACCACCAAAATCGTAATTTCCTAGTTTTTTGACCCTATTCCACCATCACTCCATGCCCCTTGCATCTTGAAGAAAGGAGGAGGAGATCTTGTAGCATCTGAAGAGGAGGATGGATCCATCTACACCAAGCTCCATGGCTTCTTCTACCTATTTCTCCTTTCTTTTTGTATCTTGCATTTTCATGAGTAGCTAGGCCCCTTAGGTGGGTTTTTTGGGGACAAAAATGTTACTTTGATACCATGTTGGGGGGAAATGATATGTAAACATTATAATTTCGTTTACTAATGATTATGTTCTATTTCTATCTTACTCTTCATGAATTTCTTGTTGGTTTGTGCTTGAAATCACCTAGGAATTTAGGGAAATTGCTTACAAGTGTGAATTTTGGGAATTGATCCTAGGTCCAATTCTTAGATCCCTCGATAGCCACCCATCTTCCTACATGCTAATCAATTCTCCTAACCCTAGTTGAGAGATATAAGTAGCTAGTTTAGATGAATTTAGTGTGCTTAGCATGGAGCTTTCTCAAGGCTATAATGCGGGTGAATTGAGGCCTAAAACCTCACTTCCACACCCATTACTACCCTCAGCGCCTAATCACCTTAAGATCGTCTAACCTAGAAACCTAGGCTGGTTTAGACTCTAATTGAATTACACCTAAGCCCTAACCTAATTGAACCTCACAAGGGTAGTAGGGGGTATTAGGGACTAGTTCCCCTATACACAACCTAGCATATCCATGGCCAATTAGTAGTTTAGGATAATTCATTAGACTCTATCTTGTTGTTTGGTTTTATAATCTAAATGAAATCATGATGTTCGCATGTCACCCCCCCAAACTAATTGATAAGTGCATCCCCCAAACATCCCACACATCCCTTTATTACTTTAAAACCCTAATTGCCATCTTGCTTAGCTAGTTTTAGCTTAGTTAGTTCTTTCTTTCTTAGTTTGCTTCTTGCTTTGTTCTTGCTTTGCTCTTTCTAGTTTAGGCCTTTAATTGCCCTTTTGCCCTGTTTGCTAGCCTAGTGTAGTGTAGACCTTTTCTTGCTTGACTTAGTGTAAATTGTTCTTTTCCTGCCTTTCCTTGTCTTTTCTTGCTCAATATGATTAATTGTCTAGGGTTAACTTAGGTTTTAATCTTGTTTGCTTTCCTTTAATTTCTTTCTTGCTCAACTTAGTGTAATCAATCAAAACAACCTTCAAACCCTTCAACCCTAGACTCTACAATAGGAACCTAGCCCAAAAACTAACCTAGCTCTAGTGCCCCCTTTTCTCTATGTGGATCGACCATATTCTTGCCACCCTCATGTATTATGACATGACCTCATGCGCTTGTGGGTGTAGTGTTTTGGTGTATGTGAGTACATTTGTGTAAATCCTTATAAATTTTGAAAGTTCCCACCGTGTATGTTTGTTTGCAGGGTTGCATCTATTCAAACTCCTATTGAGTAGTGTGTATCACTATTAGCAAAACCACACCGGCCTCTGCCTATAGGTGGCCATCATCTCTTCTTAGCTTGATCGCCCTCTAGGCATCATCCTAAATTCCATAGTTGTCTCATCTCTTCTTATTTCATAAAAATCCAATCTCTATGAACATATTTGTTGGTTCTCTCTGTCCCAGTCATCACCACCATTATCTATCTCCCCTAAGTCATGTCTAGTCTTCCTTCCCCGTAGATAGAGGCAACAATTTGTTATTTTTCTTGCTCTCCAAGAATGGAAAAAAAGCAATTCTTTGCCTATTCCACCCCTTCGTACAACAATATATATTAGGGCTCTAACTTTACAGCCATCGTGTGTGTGAGGACTAGTTTTTCTTAGCGACACTCAAGCACTTTTCCTATAGGCTGCACAAGATGGTTTACCAAAAAAAAACTTATTATAGGACCAGTCCTATAATAACATGGTAGGATTCAATAGAAATTCATTATAGGATACAATCTGAGTTTCTCTCTCCTTATTTTTGAAGGGGTGGGTTTTTTAATAGGAGAGAGAAGGATATGCTGCAATGTGACTGATTGTCTTATAAAAACACTATAGGACCACCCCTATAATAAGTTTTTTGAGTTTACCAGTCACAACTCCCATCTTGGAATCCTCCTCTCCTTCGGTGCCCACTCCAGGTTCGAAGGTCAGCACAAAGCACATGCAACATAAGCCTCCTCCCCAGCCGACGGTCTCCTTATCATGGGATTTTCTAGCCTCTAGGATTTTTTAGTCTTTTATTGTTCTTATGTGTCTTCATGTTACCAATCACGATGCCATTGGCATAGCTTGTCCTATGTTTCCACTAGTTTCTGTTGATCACAGTAAAGGCAATGCCTTTGAACATATCTTTACCTCCAATTCTCCAAATCTAGCTACGCAAGCTACCATGCCTTCTGTGCATCAGCTACTTCCCAACAATGATCCTCTACTTGATCTTCGTAGAACTCAGGCGTCTTGCTAGCATTTCCTTGCCGATTTTACAAGAATCTTGGAGCCATCCCACATGATCTCACCTCTGACGAGAGAATACATGATGCACGTGAGGGCCATAAGACAAAGGGGATCACTTCTGCTTCACCATAGGTAGCAGCACCATCCTCACTGACACTGCAATGGGTATTTGGTGTTGGCTAAATTGACATTATGATAAATCCCTTTGTTTCGATGATGACAAACATTTCATTCTTGTTGATCTAATGTGCTACTTGAGTGTTGCAGGAATGAGGTGGATGACAAAGCTCTAGGGAATCTATATGCTTGAATGATTGTAAATGTCATGAAATATAATCAATTGTAAACTTGTACAAATATATAATGTACAAGTACTTATACTTCATGTAAATCAAGTGTTAGATCTTCCCTAGCTAAACACCACATTTAGATAGGTCATCCCCTTCAATAGTGACACATATGCACACTCATACACACATGTAGTGCCTTAATTGAAAATTTGAAACAGGGTCAATCTCGGTCGACAAACTCCTCGACCGAGACACTCTCGGTCGACAAACTTCTCGACCGAGAAAGACCCAGGTAGCCGTTAGACACAGCTGACAAGGTAGTTGGCAGTTGGAGATGAACGTTGCAAACACTTGATCCAGAGGGCATGTCGGTCGACAAAACTTCGACCGAGTAGGTGTCTCGGTCGACAATTCCTCGACCGAGATGGACTCTGACAGCAACTGCAGAATTAATTAAACTGGCCGTTGTTAAACCAACTAGTGGATACCTAACGGCTAATTGAGCACTTGGAACCCCCTAGAAAGTATCTATAATGTCCTTAAGCATTCATAGGCCATTCCTATAAATAGGACAAGCCATAGGACACCTAAAACACTTGTGCATATACTTGAGCTCACACTTACAATTGGCAATCTGTTTTGAGCAATTGAGCAACACTAGCATTGGCTATTCTTTTCCTTGCTCCAAATTTCGTGTTCTATAGGCTAGCATCTCCTATCCACTAAACCTACATTCCAATATTCATTGGTTAGGAGATCTATATGCTTGATATAGGCAAATCAAGCCTTGAGCTACAAGTGGTATTGTAATTTCTGTTTTTCCTTCTTGTTCCTTTGTATCTTTTGTATTCTCCTTGCTACTCCTAGGGTTGGAGGATGCGGATTGGAGAAGGTTCTTCTCGGTAGAGAAGGTGGACTTCGGACTACTTCAAGAAGGTTGTTGCAACGGGAAGCTACTTCAAGAGGAAGGCTACTTCAAGGGGGAGCTTGAAGTTACTTCAAGAAGGCTGCTTTAAAGTTGGTGCAACTACTTCTAGGTGAAGGTTGTTCGAAGGGTTTGGTGAAAGAATTGTAATTTTATGTAAAGTCCTTGCGAGGTAATAAAATTTGATTCTTTCAAAATCCCAGTTGGGTAAGCGACCGGGTAGTGTACTGACTTCCTTAGTATTTGCTAAGGTTGGAACCACTCTAAATCCTTGTCCCCTTGTCCAATATTTTTGTGGTTGGTTGTTTGAGTTAAATAATTGTTAAAATAACTTTAAAACCCTATTCACCCCCCCCTCTAGTGCTTTTTCAATTGGTATCAGAGCAAGCTTCAAGAAGCTCTAATCGAGTCTTGAAGAATGAAGGGTGGTGGTGTTAACAACCGCAAGCAAAGGAAAAGCATGGACCAATCTTCAACAAGTTGCAATTGGTGCTTAGGAAAAAGGCACACTACACTTAACTGTCCATGGAGGTCAAAGAAGGAAGATGCACATAAAGAATGCCTTATTGCTACAATAAGTGAAGGAGAAGAATAAGAGGTAAGCCTTTTTTATTTATCTAAAGAAGAGGTAGTTGCTAGTCTTGAAGAGACACATAATAAATATATTGAGTGCAAGAAGAAAATAAAGAAATCTAATAAAGCAAATGATGAGTTACATGCTAAGCTTCTTTCTCTCACATCTAAAAATGAAGATCTCAAAAAGGTTATTGAAGATCATGATACTAAGCTAAAATCTGTAGAAGCAAATTGCAATCTTCTTTCCCTAGAAAAGTTAAATTTGCAAACTCAAGTAAATGATCTTCAAAAACAACCTGTTTTTTGTACACATCTAGATTATGATATTATTGTGAAAGAAAGAGATTCCTTGCTATCTAATCTAGATCAAGCAAAGTTAGACATCAATAAGAAAATGGATGAGATTGTTAAGCTACAAAAAAAGTTAGTAGTTTGAGTAAAAATGATATTCTTGATAAAATCTTAAATGATTCTTATCATCAAGTTGGAAGGAGAGGACTAGGTTATAAGCCTAAAGGAAAATCTTATCAAAAACCTAGTTGGAGAAGGACACAAGTACTAGAGAGTCAATCTATGTATGTACCTAGAGGCAAATATACATATATACCCAAGAACAACCTAGAACAAAATCATAGAAAAAGACATGAGGTTGATTCTATATGTTGTCATTATTGTTTGCGTCTTGGACATTATTCCTTTTCATGTCCTTACAAGAAAAAGGATGTTGAGTTAGTATGGGTGCCAAAACCCCCAAACTAAATGAATAAAATTAAGTTGAGATATGACCAAAGACTTTAAGTTGTACATCTCTATGTCTATCTCAACTTAACATAATAGGACAACAAGCTGGTCCAAGAAATTAAAATTTCTAAATATACATCTTCAACTAACTTGTTTTAGTTTGGATTCTCAAAACCTAGAAAATTGTATATGATTAGTTGAGATTTAACCTAAATGATACTTTGATATTTACATGTCTCATCTCAACTAAACCAAGTTTCTACTTTCATATTTTTATATTACTTAGAAACAATTACTGAAAACAGTTCTGAAACAGTGCAGAAATCTCCTCGGTCGAGAAACTGTTCGACCGAGAACATTATCGGTCGATCAATGGTCGACCGACCAGGTTCCTATTTTCAAGTTTGCAATAAATCTGCACCTGTTTCTAGTTTTGCTATCAAATTTGTTATTAATGAATGATTTAATATGCAAATCATGAATAAATCTTAAGATCATCTTTGAAACAAGACATATTGATTTTTTTAAGGTATAACATTATGAATATGAAATCCTTTACATGTTGCAAAAGTGTTATATGAAGACTGATTTTTGAACAAATCTTATTCATTGATTGAAAAGATTTAATCAAGCATGATCATTTACATGGTTTGTCTTAAAAATTGAAAATCCATGAATCATGAATGAGATTATTTTGGTTTATCCTTTACATAGCTTGGCTTAAAACTGAAAATTATAAACCATGATTAGTTTATTCAAAGAAACTACTGTTCTATCATAATCATTGTGCCATGATCATTATATTTCTTTGGTTTGTCTAAAATCATCTTTGATCCATATATACAAACCATGAATGGATATTGTTATTGATCATTGTGATTCAGGTCATGCCATTTTGCATAAACTGTAAAACTTCATGGCACAAATACATTTTCTGCAAAAATTATACTTCACATATAAGTGCTCAACTTGGAAATCTGTAGAAATTGCCTCTTGGTTTAAGTTAAAGTTTGACCAAGGGGCGCTACGGTCGTAGTCAAGGTCGACCTAAAATAAGCTTGACACAATGCTTATTTGGACATCTTTTTACTGCAATTAATCTTAGTATCTTGATTCAAAATGTGTTTATCATGTTGAAAACATGAAGCTTTAATAAATGGTCAAAATTAAATCTTAAAAATAAATTTGTGACCTTAGAATCCTCAAAATTATCTTAAGGGGGAGCTCATAAAAACAAATTTGATTATTTGATTAAGAAGCTTACAAAAACATTGTAAACATCATTGGGAGCTTGTTACGACCTTAGTATTTTTACTCTTGGTTATGAAGAAATCTATGAATGATATTAAATCCATGTTCCTAATAGAATATCTATCTAAGGGGGAGCATAGTATAAAATTAAGGGGGAGAAGAAATATAAAATATTCAACTTGGATATCTTTTTGAAATGACAAACGGGGAGAAAGAATATAAAATCAAAAATATAAATGAGTTTCATCTTGATGGCCAGCACTCACTTGAAAAACAAGAATGGCTACAAAAGGTAATCTTCAGGTATGAAACTCACATGCTTTATATTTCCTTATTTCATATTTAAGGAAATGTTTGTCATCTTCAAAAAGGGGGAGATTGTTGGCTAAATTGACATTATGATCAATCCCTTTGTTTCGATGATGACAAACATTTCATT
This sequence comes from Alisma plantago-aquatica, assembly GCA_963693085.1. Classification (NCBI taxonomy): domain Eukaryota; kingdom Viridiplantae; phylum Streptophyta; class Magnoliopsida; order Alismatales; family Alismataceae; genus Alisma; species Alisma plantago-aquatica. The sequence continues at coordinate 1,806,303,428 of OY856409.1, forward strand.
CTTGTTGATCTAATGTGCTACTTGAGTGTTGCAGGAATGAGGTGGATGACAAAGCTCTAGGGAATCTATATGCTTGAATGGTTGTAAATGTCATGAAATGTAATCAATTGTAAACTTGTACAAATATATAATGTACAAGTACTTAGACTTCATGTAAATCAAGTGTTAGATCTTCCCTAGCTAAACACCACATTTAGATAGGTCATCCCCTTCAATAGTGACACATATGCACACTCATACACACACGTAGTGCCTTAATTGAAAAATTGAAATAGGGTCAATCTCGGTCGACAAACTCCTCGACCGAGACACTCTCGGTCGACAAACTTCTCGACCGAGAAAGACCCAGGTAGCCGTTAGACACAGCTGACAAGGTAGTTGGCAGTTGGAGATGAACGTTGCAAACACTTGATCCAGAGAGCCTGTCGATCGACAAAACTTCGACCGAGTAGGTGTCTCGGTCGACACTTCCTCGACCGAGATGGACTCTGACAGCAACTGCAGAATTAATTAAACTAGCTGTTGTTAAACCAACTAGTGGATACCTAACGGCTAATTGAGCACTTGGAACCCCTTAGAAAGTATCTAGAATGTCTTTAAGCATCCATAGGCCATTCCTATAAATAGGACAAGCCATAGGACACCTAAAACACTTGTGCATATACTTGAGCTCACACTTACAATTGGCAATCTGTTTTGAGCAATTGAGCAACACTAGTATTGGCTATTCTTTTCCTTGCTCCAAATTTCGTGTTCTATAGGCTAGCATCTCCTATCCACTAAACCTACATTCCAATATTCATTGGTTAGGAGATCTATATGCTTGATATAGGCAAATCAAGCCTTGAGCTACAAGTGGTATTGTAATTTCTATTATTCCTTCTTGTTCCTTTGTATCTTTTGTATTCTCCTTGCTACTCCTAGGGTTGGAGGCTGCGGATTGGAGAAGGTTCTTCTCGGTGGAGAAGGTGGACTTCGGACTACTTCAAGAAGGCTGTTGCTACGGGAAGCTACTTCAAGAGGAAGGCTACTTCAAGGGGGGGCTTGAAGTTACTTCAAGAAGGCCGCTTCAAAGTTGGTGCAACTACTTCTAGGTGAAGGCTGTTCGAAGGGTTTGGTGAAAGAATTGTAATTTTATGTAAAGTCCTTGCGAGGTAATAAAATTTGATTCTTTCAAAATCCTGGTTGGGTAAGCAACCGGGTAGTGGACTGACTTCCTTAGTATTTGCTAAGGTTGGAACCACTCTAAATCCTTGTCCCCTTGTCCAATATTTTTGTGGTTGGTTGTTTGAGTTAAATAATTGTTAAAATAACTTTAAAACCCTATTCACCCCCCCTCTAGTGGTTTTTCATTTGGTAATGGAGGAATCGTAGTACAAGAGGGGATCAGGCCATTGGCCTTGTAAGCACAACTAGCATGTGTGAATAGTATGAACTGCACAAGGGGCACTTTGTTTAAATAGACCACACTATTCAATGAGAAAGGATCTTTGAATGCCATTAGGATATTGCCTCTTTGTCTTCTCCTTCCTTACCTTGTGCAAGACCCGGACCTTCCAGGAGGCATCCTGTCCCAATGGGCTGCCACTGCCGCACCACTCATCCATCGCCATCTCGGCCGCTTTCTGGTATCAAATTGGTACCAGATCCGGCTATTCCACCACTCACCACCAGTAACTCCCACCCTCCCACCCTTTGCCACCATGAGCAATGCTGAAAAATAGATGCAGGAGCTCTACAGGCTATGTCTCTGCCAGCAACAATTGCTCGAGGCACACGAGTCCGATTTTGAAGCCATCACAAAGAGATGTGTGACATCAACCTGAAGATGGATGACCGCGAGAGGCATCGCGTGAGATAGGAATGAAGACGACCGCACCTACCATTGTCACTCCTACAAGGAGCCACCATGACGGAAAAAATACAAGAAGCAATAAAAAATTAATTTCCCTACCAATGATATGTGGTTACTAGTTCGATATGGAAGACGTAACCAAGGATGAAGAAAAACTCAAGATAGTTTCTCTACACCTTAGCGGTGTGGCACTTGAATGGTTCATGGTTTACATGAAGTTGATGACCAAGCCATCGTGGGAGGATTTCACGGAGGATATCATTATACGGTTTGATGAAGTCGGCCAAATAATCATGGGAAGCTAGCCAGGTTCCATCAGACAGGATCTGTGCTGGAGTACCAGAGGTAGTTTGATCTACTCGCCCGTCGTTTCTTTGGCATCCACGAGAAGCACCTCTCTGATTACTTCTTTGAAGGACTACAAGAAGACATCAAGATTAACTGGAGATACAAGGCGTCGACACAACCTTGGAGAGACACAAAATCACTAGAAGAGCACGCCGCATGGAGGAACTTCATGCAACACATGAAGAAGAAAGGGAAATCCCCGATGACAAATTATCACCGAGCATCAAGCTCAACAACACCAATCCAACAACTCTCTCAGGCAGAAGAAGTAGATCGAATGGAAAAGGGCTTATGCTTCAAATGTCTTGAGAAGTACTTTTAGGGCCACAAATGCACAAACCCAATCTTGTTCATCATTGATACGGATGAGGAAGGCGAGCTCGACAGTCCCAAAACTATCCAACCATCATAAAACCCACCTTCTCTGGACCATCCACCAGTGTTGTCTCCATAACACCCATTAGAATAAGCCACCAACAACCCCACAACTTCAGCCATGGCATTAACTGGATTGATAGGCAACAAAACAATTAAGTTATGGGGCTCCATCACCAATCAATTCATGCTCATTCTCTTGGATTCAGGGAGTTCACACCACTTTCTGGACCCCAAAGCAATTCCCTCTCACTGGACCGAGCAAGTAGTCACATGGTGAGTACAAGTGGGCAGGAAGGATATCTCTAATACTTGGGAGCAATAAACAACATGCCAATTCAGATGCAAGCTTACTCCGGGAAAGCTAGCTTCCTCCTTCTTCTGATTGGAGCATATGATGCAGTCCTTGGGGTTGAATGGCTGGAAAAGCACGACCCCTCGCTCTGAAATTTCAGCCGAAGTGTGGTGTCCTTTTCTCAAGCCTCCCCGCCGTTCTCACTCGCTAGCCTCTACACACCACGTGTGGATTTGATGACAAATGGTGTCTCAGCCCAGTTCCTCCACAACACAAGTGACATGCTATTCTTTATAGCACCGACGGAGAGCAATGAGCAGTCGCTGATCAAGGACATGGTTGTCCAAGCAATTCTCAATAGCTTCAACAAAGTGTTTGTTGAGCCGATGAGTGTACCACTAGCAAGATCTCATAACCATCATATATGACTTGTCAAAAAATCGAAGGCAGTAGTTGGGGTGCGCTACCGTTATCCACACTTTCAGAAACTAGAATTGGAAAAATAGGTTCAGCACCCGTGGAACCAAGGCCTAACCCAACCAAGCACCAACCCCTTCTCATCCTCGAATCTACTGGTGAAGAAGGTAGAGGGAAGTTGGCGGCTGTGTGTGAACTACCGAGCCTGAACACCAACATAATAAAGGATCATTTCTCAATTCCCGTCATCGACAAACTTCCTGATGAACTTCATAGGGGCAATAATGTTCTCCAAACTTGACCTCCGCTCAAGATACCATCAGATCCTTGTACATCCACCCGACTACCATAAAACAGTCTTCACCACCCACTCTAGTCATTATGAATACCTTTCCATGCCCTTTGGCCTCTCAAATGACCCATCCACCTTTCAAAACCTTATGAATGGCATCTTCTGACCAATTTTCCATAAGTTTGTACTTGTTTTCTTTGACAATTTTAATTTACAGTTGTTGTAGGGAGGAACACCTACAACATCTCCGGCAAGTCCTACAAATATTGCAGTCAGTGCCATTACACGCTAAGTCATCCAAATGTGTATATGACACAAGTCAAGTGGGCTACTTGGGATACATCATATCTGCTGCCTGTGTAGCAACAGACCTAGACAAGCTCAAAGCTATCTCTTCCTAGCTACAACCGACCAAGCCAAAAGGACTATGTGTATTTCTTGGCCTTGATGGCTACTACATGAAATTTATTAAGGGATATGTAGCCCTAACATCCCCATTGATGGCAATCCTAAATATTGACGTGTTTTGCTGATCACCAAAGGCAAACGTGGCATTTGCAGCTAAAAAACAATCCCTTCTCCAGCCATTCATCATTGAGTGGGACACCTCTAGGATAGAGATTGGAGGAGTACTGATGCAATTTAGGCAACCAATTGCTTACTTTAGCACTCATCTCTCTAAGTCTCAAACTACCAATTCCACATACGAGAAAGAACTAATTGCATCAATGACTAAGTGGTGACGATACTTGATGGAAAAACACTGACCACCACAGTCTGAAGTTTTTGCTTGAGAAAAATCTCCACATTGCATCTCAACAGAAATGGTTGGTGAAGCTCCTGGGATACGACTTCACGGTGGAGTACAAGTCTGGAAACACTAACAGAGTGGCAGACACATTATCATGCCGTCTAGAGAACTGGATCAGCAACCGCTAGCAATCACGCACCTCCAACCATACTGGGTATCAATCATCTATAAAGAGGCAACGAACTAGAGGACTTGCGCTGCCAATATGAGGATCTGGAAGCATGGAAATTGGACCATGTTCATTACACAATAGAACAAGGAGTTCTCTTCTACAAGAGGAGAATTTACCTCATCCCACACTCAAAATTGATACTAGGCATCTTAACTTATCAATCACAATAGTGCTCTGGGAGGACAGGCAGGTTACGATAAAACTTACCAACACATCGGGTGTAATTACTATTAGCCACATATGCACGATTACATTAGGGAATTCATCCAAGAGTGTGATGTTTGCCAATACAACAAGACATCTAACTCGACACCATTGGGTCTTCTTCAACCTCTGCCCATTCCAAAATTGGTGTGGGATGAACTGTCTATGGACTTCATCGAAGGATTGCTACCAGTGAATGGATATTCAATCATTTATGTAGTTGTGGATCAGCTGCCAAAATATGCTCACTTCCTACTGCTTCACCATCCATACACAACAACCACTATAGCCAACACCTTCCTCGACAAACAGTTACGCTTCACAACATTCCAAATGACATTATCCGTGACAGACCCAACATTTCAAGCTACTTTCTTCAAAGAGATATTTCTTCAATTGGGCACATGTCTGACGTTCTCAATGGCATACCACCCACAAACAGATGGGCAAACGGAGGTTGTCAATCATACTCTAGAATCATACCTCTGAGGTTTTTGCTCTAGCTACCCCAAAGAATGGACATGTTGGATTCTATTGGTGGAATACAATTACAATACAAATTGGCACTCCTACACGAAGTTCACACCATTTGAAATCATATACGAACGACCTCCACCTATACTACTTCAATATGTTTGGGACACTTCCAAGTCATAGGAGGTTGATGATCCATTCCAAGCACAAGCAACACAGCTACAACAACTCAAGCTTAACCTCCAATGCACCCAAAATCGTATGAAACAGCAGGCAGACAAGCACCGCACTGACCGCTCATTCTCAGTGGGAGATTGGGTCTACCTTCATTGGAAACTGTATCGTCAAATTACAATATCAATCCATGCAAACACTAAGCTCGCTTCTCAGTTCTTCAGGCCATTCAAAGTCATCGAACAAATTGGCAAGGTAGCTTACAAGTTGGACCTACCTAAGCACTCATGCATCCATCTGATCTTCCATGTGAGTTAGCTAAAGGCTAAGCAAGGTAACACCACCATAGCAGCTCCGACTAAATTGCCACAATTTTAGCCACCTTCCCCAAGAGCAAAGAGCTCCCCAGATCGCATCCTTCAATGCCAAATGGTGAAGAAGGGTCGTGCAACATCCACATAAGTGCTAGTGGCGTGGGTGAACATACCAATATCAGAAATGACATGGTTGTAGTACAAAGAGCTCCACTGCACATACCCAACTTGGACAGACTACAGGGACATGGTTGAAGCTCGATAGGAGTGAAAAATATCCAATGCTAACAAGAGTTTTTGTCCACACATGCTAACCGCAATCCTAGCCGTAAAAAATCTTTCAGACATCTTTGGAGCATATTACAATGAGTGATCTAAATTTACATGGGGGCATTGTTAGAAATAAAAAATGTGCTCCAACTGGATCGCACTACATGACAGTGTGTTTCAGTTGGACATACCAAAACAGCTGTAGTGCATCATCATAATAATAATAATAATTATTATTATTATTGTTATTATTATTATTATTATTATTATTATTATTATGTTGGTAAACAAAGAAGTGTTGATAGCTCTGTGGTAAAAGTATTTGGACTCTTAGTGAGAGGTCTCGACTTTGAATCCAACTACAGACATTATTGCTTTGATTTTTACTATGACCCAGAACAAAAAAGGGGAGAAAAAGAACTAAAATTGGGAGTAAAGGAACAATGAGAGGGTATAAAGGAAGAAGTTAGAGGAGAAAAGGAACAAAGAGGGAGGGAGAAAAGGAACAAAGAGGGGTGAATAAAGGAACGAGGATGGAGACTCTTAGTGAGAGGTCTTGGGTTCAAACCAAACTGGAGACATTAATTCTCTTGGTAAATAAAGAAGTGTTGGTAGCTCAGTGGTAAAAGTGTTTGGACTCTTAGTGAGAGGTCTTGGGTTCGAACCCGACTAGAGACATTATTGCTTTGATTTTTACTGTGACCCGAAACAAAAAGGGGAGAAAAGGAACTAAAACTGGGAGTAAAGGACCAATGAGTGGGAATAAAGGAAGAAGTCAAGAGAGAAAAGGAACAAAGAGGGAGGGAGAAAAGGAACAAGAGGAGGGAGTAAAGGAACAAGGAGGAGGACAACATGAGAAAAATGGGGAGAAAAGGTACAAAGAGTGATTGAAAAAGGAATAAGAGAGAGGAGTAAAGGAATGACGGGGAGGACAACATGAATAAGGAGTAAACGAATGAGATGGGGAAAAAGAGAAGGAGAAAAGGAACAAAAAGGGGAAGAGAAGGAACAAGGAGGTGGAGAAAATGAATAGAAATGGGGAGGGAAGGAACAAGGACTAGGAAAGGAAGGGAGAGAAGGAACACAAAGAGTGAGAGCCGAAATAAAGAGGTGAAGAAAAGGAACATAAAGGGGAGAGAAGGAACAAGGAGGGGAGAAAATGAATTGGATAAAAGGAACAAAAAAGGGAGAAAAGGAACAACAATGGGGGAGAAAAGGAACAGAGAAGGGTAGGAAAGGAATATGAATGAGGAGAGAAGGAACAAGAGGACAATAGAAATAAGTCATGGAGAAAAGGAATAACAAAGGAGAAAAGGAACAATGATAGGGGAGCAAAGGAACAACGACGGTGAGAAAAGGAACATGAATGAAGAGAGAAGGAATAAGAAAAGGAAGGATAATCATTCCAATACTCGAATGCTAAGAGAGCATAGATAAAAAAATGCCCAAATGGAGTTCCAAAAATACCCCTACATGATCTGGACGTAGAAGCAAAAGGTGCCTCTCAAATGACCCATCCACCTTTCAAAACCTTATGAATGGCATCTTCTGACCAATTTTCCATAAGTATGTACTTGTTTTCTTTGACAATTTTAATTTATAGTTGTTGTAGGGAGGAACACCTACAACATCTCCGGCAAGTCCTACAAATATTGCAGTCAGTGCCATTACACGCTAAGCCGTCCAAATGTGTATATGACGCAAGTCAAGTGGGCTACTTGGGATACATCATATCCGCTGTCTGTGTAGCAGCAGACCTAGACAAGCTCAAAGCTATCTCTTCCTAGCTACAACCGACCAAGCCAAAAGGACTATGTGTATTTCTTGGCCTTGATGGCTACTACAGGAAATTTATCAAGGGATATGTAGCCCTGACATCCCCATTGATGGCAATCCTAAAGATTGACGTGTTTTGCTGATCACCAGAGGCAAACGTGGCATTTGCAGCTAAAAAAATCCCTTCTCCAGCCATTCATCATTGAGTGGGACGCCTGTAGGATAGAGATTGGAGGAGTACTGATGCAATTTAGGCAACCAATTGCTTACTTTAGCACTCATCTCTCTAAGTCTCAAACTACCAATTCCACATACGAGAAAGAACTAATTGCATCAATGACTAAGTGGTGACGATACTTGATGGAAAAACACTGACCACCACAGTCTGAAGTTTTTGCTTGAGAAAAATCTCCACATTGCATCTTAACAGAAATGGTTGGTGAAGCTCCTGGGATATGACTTCACGGTGGAGTACAAGTCTGGCAACACTAACAGAGTGGCAGACACATTATCATGCCATCTAGAGAACTGGACCAGCAACCGCTAGCAATCACCCACCTCCAACCATACTGGGTATCAATCATCCATAAAGAGGCAACAAACTAGAGGACTTGCGCCGCCATTATGAGGATCTTGAAGCATGGAAATTGGACCATGTTCGTTACACAATAGAACAAGGAGTTCTCTTCTACAAGAGGAGAATTTACCTCATCCCACACTCAAAACTGATACTAGGCATCTTAACTTATCAATCACAATAGTGCTCTGGGAGGACAGGCAGGTTACGATAAAACTTACCAACACATCGGGCGTAATTACTATTAGCCACATATGCACGGTTACATTAGGGAATTCATCCAGGAGTGTGATGTTTGCAAATACAACAATACATCTAACTCGACACCGGTGGGTCTTCTTCAACCTCTGCCCATTCCAAAATTGGTGTGGGATGAACTGTCTATGGACTTCATCGAAGGATTGCTACCAGTGAATGGATATTCAATCATTTATGTAGTTGTGGATCGGCTGACAAAATATGCTCACTTCCTACTGCTTCACCATCCATACACAACAACCACTATAGCCAATACCTTCCTCGACAAATAGTTAAGCTTCACAACATTCCAAATGCCATTATCCATGACAGACCCAACATTTCAAGCTACTTTCTTCAAAGAGATATTTCGTCAATTGGGCACATGTCTGACGTTCTCAATGGCATACCACCCACAAACAGATGGGCAAACGGAGGTTGTAAATCATACTCTAGAATCATACCTCTAAGGTTTTTGCTCTAGCTACCCCAAAGAATGGACATGTTGGATTCTATTGGTGGAATACAATTACAATACAAATTGGCACTCCTACACGAAGTTCACACCATTTGAAATCATATACGAACGACCTCCACCTATACTACTTCAATATGTTTGGGACACTTCCAAGTCTTAGGAGGTTGATGATCCATTCCAAGCACAAGCAACACAGCTACAACAACTCAAGCTTAACCTCCAATGCACCCAAAATCGTATGAAACAGCAGGCAGACAAGCACCGCACTGACCGCTCATTCTCAGTGGGAGATTGGGTCTACCTTCATTGGAAACTGTATCGTCAAATTACAATATCAATCCATGCAAACACTAAGCTCGCTTCTCAGTTATTCAGGCCATTCAAAGTCATCGAACAAATTGGCAAGGTAGCTTACAAGTTGGACCTACCTAAGCACTCATGCATCCATCTGATCTTCCATGTGAGTTAGGTAAAGGCTAAGCAAGGTAACACCACCATAGAAGCTCCGACTAAATTGCCACAATTTTGGCCACCTTCCCCAAGAGCAAAGCGCTCCCCAGATCGCATCCTTCAATGCCAGATGGTGAAGAAGGGTTGTACAGCATCCACATAAGTGCTAGTGGTGTGGGTGAACATACCAATATCAGAAATGACATGGTTGTAGTACAAAGAGATCCACTGCACATACCCAACTTGGACAGACTACAGGGACATGGTTGAAGCTCGATAGGAGTGAAAAATATCCAATGCTGACAAGAGTTTGTGTCCACACATGCTAACCGCAATCCTAGCCGTAAAAAATCTTTCGAACATCTTTGGAGCATATTACAATGAGTGATCTAAATTTACATGGGGGCATTGTTAGAAATAAAAAATGTGCTCCAACTGGATCGCACTACACGATAGTGTGTTTCAGTTGGACATACCAAAACAGCTGTAGTGCATCATAATAATAATAATAATTATTATTATTATTGTTATTATTATTATTATCATTATTATTATTATTAAGTTGGTAAACAAAGAAGTGTTGATAGCTCTGTGGTAAAAGTATTTGGACTCTTAGTGAGAGGTCTCGACTTTGAATCCAACTAGAGACATTATTGCTTTTATTTTTACTATGACCCAGAACAAAAAAGGGGAGAAAAAGAACTAAAATTGGGAGTAAAGGAACAATGAGAGGGAATAAAGGAAGAATTTAGAGGAGAAAAGGAACAAAGAGGGAGGGAGAAAAGGAACAAAGAGGGGTGAATAAAGGAATGAGGATGGAGACTCTTAGTGAGAGGTCTTGGGTTCAAACCCAACTGGAGACATTAATTCTCTTGGTAAATAAAGAAGTGTTGGTAGCTCAGTGGTAAAAGTGTTCGGACTCTTAGTGAGAGGTCTTGGGTTCGAACCCGACTAGAGACATTATTGCTTTGATTTTTACTGTGACCCGAAGCAAAAAGGGGAGAAAAGGAACTAAAACTGGGAGTAAAGGACCAATGAGTGGGAATAAAGGAAGAAGTCAAGAGAGAAAAGGAACAAAGACGGAGGGAGAAAAGGAACAAGAGGAGGGAGTAAAGGAACAAGGAGGAGGACAACATGAGAAAAATGGGGAGAAAAGGTACAAAGAGTGATTGAAAAAGGAACAAGAGAGAGGAGTAAAGGAATGACAGGGAGGACAACATGAATAAGGAGTAAACGAATGAGATGGGGAAAAAGAGAAGGAGAAAAGGAACAAAAAGGGGAAGAGAAGGAACAAGGAGGTGGAGAAAATGAATAGAAATGGGGAGGGAAGGAACAAGGACTAGGAAAGGAAGGGAGAGAAGGAACACAAAGAGTGAGAGTCGAAATAAAGAGGTGAAGAAAAGGAACATAAAGGGGGAGAGAAGGAACAAGGAGGGGAGAAAATGAATTGGATAAAAGGAATAAAAAAGGGAGAAAAGGAACAACAATGGGGGAGAAAAGGAACAGAGAAGGGTAGGAAAGGAATATGAATGAGGAGAGAAGGAAAAAGAGGACAATAGAAATAAGTCATGGAGAAAAGGAATAACAAAGGAGAAAAGGAACAATGATAGGGGAGCAAAGGAACAATGACGGTGAGAAAAGGAACATGAATGAAGAGAGAAGGAATAAGCAAAGGAAGGATAATCATTCCAATACTCGAATGCTAAGAGAGAATAGATAAAAAAATGCCCAAATGGAGTTCCAAAAATACCCCTACATGATCTGGACGTAGAAGCAAAAGGTGCAAAAAGATTTCATATGTGTGGTCTAGATCGGTGTCAGGACGTCCTGAGAAAAGGGGGTGTCAGCACCGGATTTGAGTTATGGGAAGAGGGAATTGATGCACGTGAGGGTCATTATACAGAGGGGACCATTTTGATCCATCATAGGTAGAAACACCATCCTCGCTAACACTGCAACGGGTTGTACTTAATGGAGGAATCATAGTACAAGAGGGAATATGGATGTTGGTCTTGTAAGCATGACTAGCATGCATGAATAGTGTGACCTGCACAGGGGGGACTTTCTTTTAAATAAACAACACTGTGCAATAAGAAAGGATATTCAAATGCTATTATCTTATTGCCTCTTTGTCTTCTCCTTCCTTGTCTTGTGCGAGACCCATATCTGTCCAGAGCCACTGTGTCCCAAAGGGCCGCCGTTGTTGCACCACTCATCCACCACCATCCTGACCGCTTCTCAGTATCAGTACATCAATGACTTATCCAAATTGCAAACAAGTTTTGGTCATGTTAGGCCTCGACGTCAAGTGAACATCTCGACGGACTATCTGCCCCATTGACCCTAAGCCCCATACACAATGTGTCTACTACTATTCAGACTTAATCATACCCAGTTGGTGACCTAATGTATATTGTTTTTCTGGTCACATAATAATCTATTTATTTTTCTATTTAGATCTATTTAATTGGGCCATGTAGCACATTGACTCGTGTGATAGGTTATATCTACATCGTATTGTAAAAAAAGACCACATCCTAGTTTATAAAACACCAATAAAAGGGGCACCATCCTTTTTTTTCCTTTCTCTTGGTTCACGAATCCCCCTACCTATCCTCATGTGTGCATCAATTTGCACATGTTGGGGTATTGTTTCTTTTCCACACTAACTACTCAATCACTTCATAATTGGTGTATGGGGGAGACTAAAGGGGAGTATGAGATAGATAATATGTATCAATCTAGGCTATTCTAATCTCCATCAAGATTCTTATTCTTCAGCACACCCATCTTTTTGATGTCTTTGTGGTGCTTCATTCTCACTAAGCATCGTACTTTCAGTGCATCATTGGTGTATCTATTTCCCAAAGACATTGTGTTTTTTTGTGTTCATCCCATGATATGCATGTAGGTTGTCTATATGTGCTTCTATATTCCAATTAGCTACCACTTTCATGTGTTAAGGATCTCAATTGTAGCATTAACATTGAGCTTTCTGTGTTTGTACCATATTATGTATGTCAGGACAAAGCTTGTTGCACCTATTCCATCCTCTTATTCCCTCTTGTGCTTATGATGTTTTAGTTGATCATTCTTGCTCATTCTAATGAGATAGATTGTTTATTCTTCACACCAAACTTCTTAAAAACTCATCAATTTCTAGCCTACAAATTTTATATATGCAAGGTTGACGATTCATCCAAATTTCATCTTCACCTAGATACTATAGTTATGTCTTCTTTGAGTCACATCTTTTATTTATAAGTGTTGATATGGAAATTTTGTTGATCTACTTAAGTTTCTCCTTGATGGTGTCCATTCATTTCTATCAAGCCCCTAAGGTTCATGTGTTAGATTTATGAAACCAATATGGTAGTCGTTAGTACCTCGTCTAGTTCGTGTTCATGCCACATTATGCATGTTTTTGGTCTTTTGTGCTAATTCCATTTGACTACACTTGTCAAATTATTTGAAGATACATCTACTTCTACATTGACATTGTGCATCCTCATCATGCCACACTATGTATTGGGATGTGTGTATTGTGCTTATACCACTCACACATTCATTTCCAGTGAAGATGGCATAGTCATGGTACTTCTGATTATCTACTCCATTTTGATGGTGGTGAGTTTTTTTATTGCGTTTGGATTCCATTTATTATATGTTCTTCATTTTATATGCCCTTCAAAAGACCTTCTCCAAAGCTCGAGTATTTCCATCCTATTGAACATAACCTCAAATGTAGTGTCATGAACTCATTTGTTGGAGAGTCATGTTTAATGAGGAGTGAAAATCTTGTACGGGGAATGGAATTTTTATTTTCTTTTTGTCATATTCTCAAATTAAGTCTTGTAAGTCCAAGTTGGATTTGTGTTTCTCTCATACTCTAGCTCGAGGGGAGTGTTAGAATTATTGTTATTTACTTTATATATCATGTGGGCCTAATTATCTTGGCCCATTAGGGTTAAGTTCACTTCCCTTATAATTTCCTCTTGTTGTATATCTAGAGAGGGATTATCTATCAATAAGAAAATATCCCATTAGCCTCTCCCATCGTATTTTCCATAGTTCCTTTTTGGGCTCTTGGTTTGGTCGTGTTTGGGGCCCAACTATATAGGCACGCAATCCAATCACAAAGTGTTTTTCCTTCCCCTATATTTTTCACTCATGGTCTACTAGTGATTGTCTCAATCAGTCATAGTCATCCGATCAAATAGCCATGAATTCACCCCTAAATCAAATAGTCATCAGACCTTCTTTAGCCTTGGTCCATGCACTACAACATCCTTACCTAAGTTTCATGCCAACACAAATTAGTGCCTTCTTGCATGAAATTAATACATTCTTTTGCCCTCTTTATTCTTTCCTTGTCTTTTCCCCCTCTTTTCCCTCTTTCTCATGCCGTACGGATCCCCTTTTGTTGCTTCCTTCTCCCATGCAACAACCATGACAATCACTTCCCATGGTGCTTTGGGGTTTCAAACCTTAACTTCTTTGGGTCGATCCATCCACCCATTGTCTTTGCAAGTCACAACAGTCCCATCCAGCCCCTAGGCATGGTCTTGTAAGACTATCGGGTGTCTATTTCCCCACATCTTGTGAGATACATCAGCCATGCGACCTATTTCTTTGTTGTAGATGGTCCACCAAGGAGGATGAGGGAGCAAACTAGTAAAAGTAGTCCATTGACCTGTGAACCACTGACATTCGAGATTTTGCAACTTGGAATCAACCCTAGCAAGACGTACAATCACAGTCAAACATATAGAAATGGCATTGATCATCACATAAATGAAATGGTAACACCCCCTCATTTCTATAAAGTTCTAATGCAAGAACTTCTAAAATGTATAATTCCATACTTCCTAACCCAAATGATGTGATACATCAATTTCATTAGTTGGACGATATCTACGCAACAAATATGTTTGCAAATCCTAAATCCCATTTTAGTGTCCTTCTTTTACTAGCGATGTGATCTTTGACTATGTTTGACTATAGTTAATACGTGTTCATGATAAATCTTCAATATATAATGCATGTCTAGCCTCCTAATCATAAAATCAACAACTTTAAAGTACTTTTAGCACTATGGAATCCTTAATCACTCTACATGTACCTTGAATTAATTTCATGCATAAGTATGACTCTTCATTAGGCTTTAATGATGGATCTTAGTTAATTATGCTAACCTCAACTCATACGGCTTGAAAACTCATCCCAACTTCAAAAATTAGTAAGGTGTGGCACTTCATGATATTTGTTCCCACCTATGACCCCCTTGTGTCCTCCTTTGACCCTTATGACATCTTTTGCATAAGTATGACACATAAATGTCTTTATGTGTTATATACTTGGGTTAAAAGTCGTGATTTTGACCTAAGTGATACATCAAACTCTTCCATATTACACGTGTCCTTTATATATCTATAAACTCAGAATTTGAATGCTTTCTTTGAATGATATGATGATCTTAATACTCTATGTCCACGTGGTGCCCCTTGTGGGCTATAAGTGCCTTATATGGTTGTGTTGTTAATATCTTGGTCAAAGAGTTGACCCGGGCCCTTTGGTGTCTCAAACTCTTTGTCATCTTTGAAGTTGGTAACATTATGATGAGTTGCAACCGAAATGCCTATTGTCTTCTTGTATTATAATATGATGGTGTTTCTGTATCTAAACTCACCATTAATTATTACCGTTGTTGAATTATTCTTTTGTAATGGATTTTGGTCCCCTCCTGTTATGATTGTCTGTTTATTGAGAAATTGAACAAAATGTCTAGTACCTGCCACTCTATTTATGCAAGCTACATGTTTGACTAGAATGTCTAGAATAATGGTACTTATGTACAACCAAATTTTTAAAGGACGTGTGTATTCCACTCGGGGTGTGTGTTTTCACCCTTAATCTTTTAGGCCATGATCATATGGTGTTATGGCCCTATTTTAGGTGAATTTAGCCTACATTGTTATGCATGCAAAAATTTACTTTTAAAATTGAAATTGTGTTTGATAGTTATGGCAAGACTTTTATTCTCCATGCTTGTACTCTGAATTTATTATGCCACATTTTTTGTGGTTATAATGATTTTAAACTAACCTAATTGTAAATAGCCCCCTCCTTGTGGGAACATCTCTTTTTGCACTTTTAACCCAATATAATGCTCAATTTTATATGTACATACTCAGCCTTTGCTGACCTATGCCTTGTCCTTATGTTCTAGGTGATGTTCCCTTCCACCCAGGTGTAGGTAAATTAGAAGACAAGGATGTACAAAGATCATATACTTGGTATTGTACCTAATGATAGGTTGGAAAGGATGGGGTGCCTTCTGCAATAGCTCTTGCATGTGATTGAATTATTAAAATTACATCTTCTTACTTTGGTGTACCACCTTTTATGGTGAGGTGCAATTATAAATGAATCATCATGTAGCTTCATAATTGTGTTTGTTTCCACTGCTTATTCAATATCTTGATATGTAATATATATCATTTGTAAAATAATGAAAATGTTCATGTCGTCTATTTTGTGGAATAAGGTGGTTTTATATTTCTTCCTTTAGTCAATCGTGAATCCCATCTCTGGTCTCACTCTTTAAAATAGTCTTTGTCGTTGACCACCTATGTGCATCCACACATAGCCATACATTTTATAAAACAACAATAAGTGGTTGAGTTTATAATAATATAGAGAAAAACTTAGCAATATGAAAAAATGGAAATATTATGCATACTTATTCTTGGTGGAATTAAGGATATACTCTCTTTTTAATGAATTAAACATACATATAAGGGCACCTACTCCGTGAAGCTGATTTTATTTCACTAACACACATAAGGTGTGCAGGATAGGGTTAAATAACCCCAGAATTATCTCATTTGTCATGTCACACTCAAAAGTTCACATGTATGGTTAAATAACCCAAAAACTATATTGATCGAAGGGGCCTCATGAGGCACCAACCTTCCATAAGTGTCCATGAGATAGGGCCTTACCTATATGTATATCTGATCTCATTCTTATTTGATCTTAACTTGGGGTTTGTACCCATATTTCTTAAATTGTTCTTTAAACAACAAGAGGTTAACATGCAACTATTCTTAATTTAAGAATTTTATTCATTTGTGTAGTAAATCTTAATAAGATACGTACAGTAAATATACCTCTTACATTAATATTGTATCATGTGAATAACATGTACATTATATACTTCAAAAAAATGAACTACGAGAAAACACATAATGCGGCATACATACAAAAAATCTAAGACTTGAACACTTGCCTCGATTACAAAACAACTAATATTGGTTCTTGAATCTATAAGTCAAAACTCTAATTCCTGAAAAGATCATAAAAATTTCATGAATATCCATCAAACAGAAAACTTATACCTCCTAGGTCGAGTTAGGGTTTCCCATTCCATCCTGAATGTGTAAGGGTCATGTAACCTTAATCTCATACTATAATATTTGAGATCGTAGACATAAACTAGATTACATTATTCTGGTCTTGTGTACATTTACTTGTCAACACACTACTTTATAAAATTATATAAGGGTTTCTGGCCCAAATTTAGTTTTTTTGGCATAAAGCTAGAAATTATGGCATCATCATTCACATATAGATCATAATATATATATTGAATCATGATAGGGGTCTAATGAAACTATATGATATTTACTATTCATAATATTCCATTTATAAGAAATGTTTGCCAAATCAACACATGTTTCACTTCTCGCATGAATAGTAGTATACATTAAGCATCAAGACTTTGATGTAATGGCACATATCTACATATTATCCCCTTCATATTGTATCCATACAATCAAACATGAAATGAAACATGCAATATGGCTTAAACATGTATTACCTTCTTTTTTAAAATTTAAGTCGTCCATATTCCAATCTAGTGATCTATATTGGCCACCTACTTCCCTTTTCTTCCTATATCTCCTCCTTGGCTTGATGGATTCTTAGTGAGATCTAATAATGTAGGCATCTTTAGACCCTCTCCACACCCCTCCCTTCTCCCATTTGTTAGATCATTGTTGGATCATGCGGGACCATGTTCCTCCTAAGAAACAGAGTGCCACCGTCAGTGGTAAAATCTGGCGACCAATGTTGGGGGTGCATGTCTTTAGTTGAGATTCACACTGAGTTGGTACCACCATCTCTTAGAACCTTTTTACATCCACTCAACTTTCTATCTAGCAGTCATGAATGGGATCAACGTGTGAGTTCTCATATGTACCGTAATGAAACACCAGGGAGCAAAGATTGATGCCACGACCAAATCTAGAATTTAGGGCCACATAGCTCATCTTTAGATCCCACATTATGCTCTCATCCATGTATGTAGTCGTGAATGGCAGTTCTAGTACTCAAGGCACATCGACATGCTTGAACGGATACCCCTATGCCTCTAGGGCAGTGAGAGTGGGGAAGCCATCGCCTTGATAGCAGATCAAGGTGGAGCATTCTCTGCATTACTCTTCGGGACCATGCTCATTTCCCACTTGGGTTTAGTGGGGTTTGGAGATTGTTCTTTGGATCTTCCTATCGTCATCACAACCCTATTGCTCATTGTATATTTATCTTTCATCCACAATGATTAATTATTCATGAATAATAATGTCAAAACATTGTGATGTGTTTTTGCCTGGCCTCGCCAACATCTTATAGTTATGTGATAGATTTAACCCTAACAGTTTTAAGAGTTCCACCTATCTTGTTATGTCTAAAACTACTACAATTGTGGACATGTGAACTAGTTTTAGTACATAATAAACTCAATAACTTTTTGTCCAAGAAATATTCTATGCACAAGAGACATAACAAGTTGAATGTCTTCTATTAGGGTGGATATTATCTTACGTTGTCATTTTCTTCTATAAGGGAACCATTTTAAGTTCTAAATTTGGATTCAAAATATCATTTTCTACCCATAAGCTAATGTCATCAATTATAATTATTTTGATGGATAATCAAATCAATATTAGATACCAAAGCACCAACAATATCCCCAAAATATCACATTCTATATATTCCTGGAAAATCTCACAGTAAGATTGGTCACAACACCAAGACCCCACGTTCATCTTATCACTTAACCTACCCCATACGAGGATCTACTGTCATTATTTGCATATATCTCAAGATAATCACGTATCATTCTATTTTTCACTATATCAACTCATATACAATATTGATATACATTTTGGCAACACAACAATGTACTAGTCAATCTACTTGGTTACTTTACCACATTTACATGTATATTTTCAGCTCAAAACATAAACATGGAAACAATCACTTAAAACTAAGAGGCTCCCATCACTTGTCACCATATAAATCTTCTACTTGAAATATGGCTTAAGATTATCCTTCTAGGGTTTCAAGGTTCCTTATTCACACCCTTTAACACAAGTAAGATTGTAAGCTCGATTGAACTATTTGGACATTAGTTGGTTGTAAACCCTAGAAATGAGGAATTGATGATGTTAATGTTTGTTTCATCACCTTTGTGAGTGGGCGATATGTTAGGATGATAGGAGAATGATTTGGTTTGTCTATGTAGACAAATTAGAGTGATATTATGACATAATTACACACTTTTCCACCAGTTTAGCTTGCTTTTGAACTGGATCCAATATCCTAATAGAACCAGTATGAATTAAATGTCAAAAATATATTCTCACTGTACTAAAGATATAATATAAGTCGATGATTTCTTTTATATGATACATTTGATAATAATTTGGTAGAAGACCATTCAATTTTTTGTATCAATGCATACATAGTTTCTTTCTCCATTTTTTCTAGTTGAATTTTGGGGTGAGAAGTTACTTTTCATTGGATCTTACAGAAAAAATATAAGACATTTCCTATACATACTACTATATTTTTTAATATGGATTCAATTACATTAAAGTCGTCTCAACATGTACAAAACAAAAGACAGACATTAGTGAAGTGTTTAGCAAAGTGTCTGACGTTGCCAATGCTCTGAATCAATGAGGTTGAGCATTATACAATTTTTCTCTAGTGATAAACAATTTCTACAAATACTATTAAACCGTATTAAATGAAAAATAATACAATAATCAACAATGTATGATATGATATTTGGTAACAACTATTTGTAGAGATTGTGATATGTTCATCCTTGCCCAATTGCTCGGTTCATGCTTCATTTGACAAAGTTACATTAATTTTTTTTATGAAATCTCATAGGTTTATTGTAGGAGTACACCCATTATTAGTACTTACTCAATATTTTTGGACCATCTTTCATACTATTAGTGGCACTCCTGGTGTTACTAAAACTATGATATGGACCACCTACTTTGTGACGTTTCAATTTTTCTTTAATTAGCATGTAGTTTGTATGTAAACTATTAGGGAATATATCTATACTAAATGATACATACCATTTTGTATTAGTAGTGCAATTTTATCTAACCTTTTTATAAATAACAATAACGTCCTTCGTATCTAGGAAAACCCGTCCATATATAAAAGATCATTCTGGGTCTCCTGTAATTTTCCCCGTAAGTGGAATTTTGCATCTCTATGACGTTGTCCTTCTATTTGTCCTACTTTTTAGAGTTTTATGTGGAAGAATTTGGAGGTGGACGGTCCAATTAGGCCATGATACAATTTTTACGATCATTTTTCAGAATTACAAAGTCACCCTTATAGTTCTGTATAAAATGACCATTCATGAGACTCTTTGTAATTTTCCCACTTATATGTTGCAAGAGGCTTGTCCAGTAAGTCTCACATATTCCCCTCTTTATTTGCACTTCTTGTTGGGATTTCATGAGCAAAAGAACTCCTTGGAGGCCAACAATCCAATTAGGCAAGTAATCTCAAGCTCTCTCTATGATTGATGGGAACCCTAATGGATTTTGCAGTCCTTTCCGATCGATGCCTCTCTGATCATGGGAGCTAATCATTGTTAGCTTCTGGCACATGACACCCATGATTCCCAAGATCTTTCTCATCCTTTCTTGGTGCTACTTCTACCAGGTGAGGCACTGCATCATGTGATGTGTGCATGTTGCCCAGCCAGACCAACGTGTTGTGTTAGTAGGACCCTTATGCTTGTAAACCCTGGTCATGTTTTGTCAAAATGGCGATCTAAAATCTAAATGTCGTAGAATATTCAATAGAAACAACACTGAAGTGTGCTTCCTACTCGTCATGGCGTCGCATGCTTTTTCCTCCCTATGCTCGTTGCAATGAGGGACTTTTCCTTCTCCCTGAGACTTGCACGTTAAAAATAGAAACAACACTAAAGTGTGCTTGCCGAAGAGCTCCAACTTCTCTTTAGAATAGAGAGCTCCAACTTCTCTCTAGAATAGAGAATCCCATCTCCTCTCTAGACTAGAAACATGTAGAGGATAACTTCTATGGACACAGTCATAGTATGTACAACACTTGGAACTGAAACAACATCCTTTGTAATATTTGGATCACTAAGGCAAGATCTTTTAGTATATAGGCACATGACATACTGTCGGTAGCAACAACATTGCAAAGAGGAACAAGATCATCTATTGTAGTTGGATTCAATGCCACGAGCATGTAACAACAGTTTGCTGAAGGAACTATACATGCACTTACTACAACATTCAACTACCTAGCATTTACTTCACAACCACCCACACCATCTACTATTTATACATCACAGACAAAGTACCAAATGTGATAGACTAAAATGGAACCTGCAACAACGTCAGCCGAGAAACAACCTGAGTTATATACATTTCTCAACCATCCCCCACTGCATACCACCTTCCCCACAGAGATGGTCAACCTAGATGTCTACTTGGATACCAAAACTATTACATACATCTTCCTTCCCAGATCATGGAGATACGTCAACATAGACATCAACGATGACATCATCTGATTCTATGTGGGATCCACAACATTCCCCGTCAACTTCTACTCACTCGCAGGGGCCTCCTACAGTCTACCCAAGGCTGGAGAGAAATGCTCATAACCCTCAATCTTTGCATTGGATGGCATCTCATTCTTCTTCCACGGGGAGACATGAGCATTAGCTCATGGCTCACGAACATCAACAATCACATTCCTAGGAACATCTGATGCATTCATCACATTGAACAAAATCATCAATCTTCCTCTGAGGAAGTTACTGACAATACATATATTGGTGATAACATGATGGAGATGATGAATGGGCCTGCTGCACCACAAGACAAACAGGAAGCCCATGAGGAAGAACTTGCAGTGTAACACCCACCCTAAGCATACACATGCACATAGAGGAAGAAACACAGAGTTATCCATAACTTGTGTACTCAGGGAGGCATTACATAAAACTGGCATTCATAACGACAATATAATCGATCAAACATGCTTTAAATAAAAAACTTTCTCATATTTGTTCTTACATAAGGGAACTTAAAGTCTATCATATGGAAAAACTAATTTAACATCTTGAAACAAAGTTTCTAGTCTAGAGTTCTAAATATGAAAATATAAATCTGAATCTATAAATCTTATGATCATCTTATAGTTGGCACCCCACCAGACCTTATTCTTCTCTATGCTGGTACTCCAAGTATCTGCGTGCTATTCCTGCTCCTGCTCCTTTTCTGCGGACATCTCGTCCCCAGCCATGCATTGAGAAAACTAGTCGTTAGAGTAAGTGGCATGAATATTCTAATATTTTCATTACTGAAGAAATAAGATGCTATAAAATATTCTTGAACGTTATAAGCATGAAACTGACATTAAAAATATAAAAACTAAAACATAAATAACTTTTCTTCCTTTAACTTAGCTCTTATCTTTTTACTTTTTCTTTCTCTAGAGACATGTACTCTGGTACCTGGGTCTCATGACCTGCACTATGGTGCCTAGGTCACATAACCTGCACAAAGGGGCCTCAGTTATGTTTCTATATTGGCCTGCACTAAAGGCCTGGGCCTCATGACCTGCACAAAGGGCCTCAGTCATGTCTGTTCTCTATTGGCCTGCACTAAGGGTGCCTGGGCTACATGACTTGCACATAGGGCCTGGGTCATGTCTCTCTTAAGTTGACCTGCACTAGGGCCTGGGTCTAACTTTATAAGCTGAGGTCATCTTATTAAACTTAATCTTAACATAAGTCTTAAAACATGAATCTTATACATATATAATTTTGTAAACTTAATCAAGATAAGGCATTCTACTCTTATGATCTTATCATGCACTTAATTCTTATATCTCAACCATTCCAAAGAATTCTAAATAGCACGTGTTTCTTGGATCTTAATCTATCTTAGAAATCTTGATGTCATATCTCAACTCGAGATATCATGCACATGAAAGTATTAAAATCTAACTTGCATATGTTAACATAAAATCATAGAACATTGGTTCACATAACCATGAAAGACTTATTTAAGAAACATGTAAATATGATGAACTTAATAAGTATGAATACACATGGGCAAGGACCACTTACCATTTATAAGCCTAAATCCTCTTTACTCTGCTTCTCTGGAGACTGGAACTAACTCTATCCTGTAAACCCAAAGGCTTTATCAGATCACATATCCCTTTCTAGTCGACATATTTAGAGTCTTGATACTCTTTGGGTTATTTTCACATGCACTTTACTTGCATCAAGGTGTACGAATACTAGGTCCTTTATATTCATTTGATGTAGTATAACTAGAAGTTAGCGTATACATCTTGAAACACTATAGTGCCTTGGTATTAAATCTAGGTAAACATCACGATTCTGACTTCTTGGTTAATATAGTAGTTAACGGGACAAAACTGTTATATTACTCATTATTAGCCTCGACATTGGTGGACATATATAAATTGGTGATATAATATTATAGTATCATAAAAGGAGTCGTCATTTAGGGATTATATAATAAAGCCTCAACTTTGTTTATTCAAAACCAGGTGACCGGAATCACCGATACGGGTATTGATCTTTGGATCTGTGATTTCAACTGGATAATTGGTTCTGAATTAGCAGTCACGAAAGGTATACATTTACGGAGACGGAAAAACGAAAGCAGCAGGTCGTTTGTATATTTAACTTATAATCACGGTTGATTTTGAAGTGAAGATGAACAAAGATCAATGAAACATTGACTTTACTGGCTTGGTCCATTAGAGGATTTCCTAAACAAGGTCGGGAACAACAAAGGCAGTAGACCTGAACTGCCATGGCTGAGTACCGGAATAACAGGGGGACGAGGGTGGAAATCCGAGACACAAGGAAAAAAAGGGGATTCGTGTCCTTTCAATCATCTGAGATGCTGCGGAAAGAATAATCGAAGGCATAGCAAGCAGAAAGAAAGGAAAACAGAACCTGGCATGTCCAAGACGATCCAGGAAAAGAAAACAACCAGGAACATCAACCTCTAACCCATGCGAGAAGAAAGAGAAAGATTCAAACCCTCACAAGCATCTAGGTGTGCTCGCAAGATCATAACTGTGATCTTCGTGTGTTAGTAGGGACAAAGCAGGGAGACTCGGGCCAATGCAGCTATGGAATCCAGGAAAAAGAACACCGGGATCTAGGAAATTACCTCAAAAGTTGTTTATAAGAATTTGGAGGAGCTTCACAAGGCCTTGAAGAGATCTCTTATCGTTTGTCTGCAAGCTGAGAACGACCGATAAGCTGACACAACAACCACACCCAGATCGTTGGGAGACCACCGGAAGAGATGGTGTACGTTAGGGGATTGAACAATGGTGGCACTACTGGGGAGAACAACGTTGTGTGCCGGCGGTAGAGAAACGGAAAGGTGTTGAGTTGAGCATCTTGTGGAGATGGGGTGTTAGGGTTAAAACATGATATTTATTTATAACGGTAGTCGTGTTTGGGTCAATTCAGACTCTCGGTTTGCAAGGGTATTCACTGAAGATCAAGGAAAATCTGGGGAAACGGAAACAATTCTAATATGTGGAGAGCCTGTGTATAGGAAAACGTCTGAGGGAAAACATGTAACCGTTACACTCACCATTATCCAGGTTCACTTAGGCAAAAAGATAAATTGAATGCCTTGACTAGATAATTAGGTGGTAGTATATGTAATTATTCAACTTATCTTCCTCATATAAGTTCAGATATCTAGGATTTATCTATTTAAAAGAAAATCAGTAGCTTTGTTAAATTGAGTCTGAGGAATCCAAATGTTGAGTTAGACTATGGGTTTAAGATAGGAATCATAGACTTTGATGACATTTGATAAATAATGCATTAATATTCATTAAAAGGAAGTTGTGTTACCAAAAACTGGTGGAAGTCCTAATATCTCATAAATTTCCTATAACTGGATCTAGGGAGCATGTTTTGCATAAGTGTGGGGTAAAATACCATTTTCACCCTAACTAATCAGTATGGAATGATTATGGCTCGATATGTGCACTAGATGACCATGATGCAAAACAAGGTATCATAATCCTAGACATGAGTTATTCTAGGGTTTTACATCATGTTAAGAAACTAGACTTGTAGTTTAGCATTATATTTATTGGTCACTTTCTATACTAAAATTTTGGGATGTTACATGCAGATACAACCACTTCACCAATCATGGCACGACGAGGTCCTTTAGGGTTCAAAGACCATTTGCCTACACATTTCAGGTACATTCCAAACCCTACCAGATGTTCAAACTCAAACCCATCTTCCAAAATGATCTGCTCTATCACTTCGAATCTAAACCATGATCACCCTAGTGATCCTACTCCACTAACCATCGACCCTCTTAACCATGACCTAGACCATCCATAGACCCTTATCACTCAGGAAAAAAAAAACAGCCCACACATACATCACAGATGTGACAAATGCCTACAAGTTGGTCACCTCAAAAGGCAATGTTGGAACCTCATATGATGCTTCACTTGCTCTCAAGATGGCCACATTGCCAGATCTTACCCACAACCACATAGGGGTTGGAGATCACATCCCTTTCCCACACCTGGTACAACACCTCTGTGCTCTCACCACCCACTTGTGAGAGCATCGACTGCCGTTACATCTACCTTAGCTTGTCTACAGACACACAAAGCTGACAACCATATACTTTGCAAAATTTCCTTTTGTCTCCTTCTCAAAGACCCTACACCTTATCACAATATCTCCATCCTAAACCCTACAAAATCCATTGCATCGCCTCTACACTCCCCTAAAATCCACCACCTTTTAACACACAACACACACCTTCTCAACCTTTACCGACCCATCCTATCTAGAGAACGACCTCCTATCCTGACTTCTCGATCGCTATGGACTCCTCCGCCCTGGAATGCTCCACCGATCTACCTGCAAAAAGCATGCACATTCTCAAAGCCCTCATGGCTCGCACCATCCAGGTTGATATCATGCAATGTCCATCTCTGGCGGACATTGAATCCATTAAGATCAGTAAAGCTATTTCCCTCCTCATACCATCATGCACCATTCTGAAGCCCAAGATCCTCAACTCCACCAGACTCATTTACACCCTACCAAAAAACTCCATCTTTGAGCACGCTCTGGGATAGATGTTCATGTTTGCTTGTGGTAACGACTTTTCCCAAGCATGTATCTCACGATGGACCATTGAATAAGGAGAATCACATGCTACTACGGGTGCATCAGGATGGATATCCATCGTTGATCTCCCACCCCATCTATTGAACAAGGAGGTATTCAACATGACTGCACACTCCGTTGGTGCTACCCTTCAATTTATCAGCCCTAACACTCTTTATCCCACTAACTACACTAGAGCCTCCTGTGTTTTCTCGGTGCTGAAGGACACCACTATCCCTAAAGACATCAATATCATGTGTAGAGACATGAACTACAACATCAAGCTACAAATGGAACACCCATCCACATACACTTGCTCCTTCAAAGACCACAAACAACATCCTACAACCTAGTTTGAACCAAACAATCTCACTAACAATCACAAACATCTTGCACCAATCCATATATCCATGTCACAAAACCACCTGACCATCTCTAATGCCAATGAACCTCTAAGACCCATGCATCATCTCAAGAAGTCTTGCACCCACCACAGCTTTCCCCTTATACCTCATTTGACCACCCTAGATTCATATCCTCCTAACAACACCACAAACAAGACACACTCTTTACATAACAAGATGGATCATGATACCTTCCAGAAATTGAAGACGACCATCATTGAAGGCCTATGCACAACACCAAGCCTGACTCTCATCCGATCCAGTCCAATGAACAAGGATCATGAAGCAGTGCAATCTTACACAACTTTGATTTGCACGCCAGAGTCACAAAAAAAGAAGAACTTCTTTGCTATTGACGACACAGGTATGAAAGATCATCTACTCACTCCTTCTACTATTTCTATCACACCCACATCTCACGATTACCACTAATCATGAGATTAGGGCATAACTTTGAGGATTATACTTAATATAAAGTTCACTCGTGATCTTTTTTTCCTTATATTTCAAACACTTTATTTTCTCACATCCAATCACATAAACAAACTTTACAAGAGAATTAAACTTTGATCAGTCTAATATGATCTCAACATTAATGATACACATCCATACATTCATTCTATTTCTCACACTTCCATGTACATATGACATGATAATAAGATACATTCTCTCTTATTAAGGAAACAAATATACAAAACATCATTTACAACTCTCTCACATCTATACAAGGACCTAGAGTGACATGGATCGACTGAACTTAACTAATCTCATACTTAACTCATGTGGTAGATCTACTCTGATGCTTTGACCTTCTTCAAGTCCATGTGGTTTCCCTAAAAATTATGAGTAGAGGGGTGAGCCTACTCGCTCAGTGAATGAGTACTTCAAAGAAACAGTCTAAAGCACTATTATAATTACAAATATATTGTTGAGCAACTGATATCAATTATAACAGTAATAAGCTTTAAAGAGACTAATTTTTCACAAACATAAATATGGTGCAATACTCTGACATCTACAAGAGTAAATCATATGAACATGCTTGATTGATTATAAAGTGAACTAGTAACTCAGAAACATACAAAGAATAATTGAATAACTGTGCACACTTGCTTAACCTCTCATTCATCTTATTATGCCCTGAACCCACATGAGGTGTACCACAACATGTGAAAGAATTACAACAAGCTACGATCTCACTGTACATGGCTTAGAATCATGCCCGGGTTCCTAAGCCTATCTTTTGAGTAAGACCCTATCTACAACGGGCCTTAGCACGTGTACCTCTCGGTGGCTAATAGGAGCGACCATATATCTCAGACTCTACCTCTCAACCTGGGTACTCAGACGGTGAGTCAAAGCCCTCAGGCTTATTGTGCATCAGTGGACCTACTGACCACTGATCACTCAACATGTAACACAGGTACCACCAGCATCCCCGGTTGGTGTTAGGTACCACACAATTGTAAGGAGTTTGTCATACTGGTCAAGACACCCACACCCTACTGGTGTGCTCCGGCTTACCTCGATTTGGACTACCTCCAGTCGGGAAATTGTTTCCTCCTCACAATGTAGACCTCATCTTGTGAGGATTCTACAATGTTCAGGGAATCTAAATGTCTAATTCACTCTTTAAATTCACAATTCAATCATCACATCAACATATCTTTGTTCAACTATGTAAATCGTTCATTTCATAAACCATCTGATAACATTTACCACAACTGAACTGTTATCTCAAACTGAGAAACATTGATATCACAATACTTATTTCACTGAACACCCTATAATTAGGGTTTCATTTACCTCATTCACTTATCACATAACTCGCATAAGGATTGAATACATCATAACAACATGAATAACATTGAATCAGGATGTCTAATTGCAAACCTCCAACTTTCCATTCATTTAGGGTTTCACCCTCGTTACTGATATATCAAACAAACATTGATATCATCGAATGAAATCCAAGATGTTATCTGACATATATGTAATACGCATACAAATAAAACAATCATTTGTAACAAAGGAGATTCAACTAGGCAAACTTCTTTATTCAATTATACAACAATTTCAGTCATAGCCGAAAATCTTAGATTTCAGTATAATCATGTAACCTCTACAATTAATTTAAGAATTCTCATTTATATGGATGGCTATAATTTCTAATGTGATTTCATAATATGAAATTCATCACAATAGAGGAATAATCCATATCATATCATATTGCAAAATCTAGATCAAAAAGACAACTTAGGTTTTGTACTCGCATACTAAACAATTGAAGATTATTGATAATTTAACTTATTTTAATGCAATTTACTATTTAAAGGAAGTACCCACTGACCCTAAGGTGTGAAAACACCTTACAAAACATATCTCATCTCTGAAGATCTCGAATCCAAATCAAAATCCCAGCAAATCATCATTTTCTTCTTCCATTCAACCCTAAAGAAGGTCTTCTATAGGTTGTCGGGATCGTGGTGTCGACGCAGCATCGCAGGTCGCGGTGTCGACGCAACGTCGGTTGCGGTGTAGACGCATCATCATGGGTCATGGTGTAGACCGCGGTCACATTGTCGATGCAGCGTCGGTCGCGGTGTCGGTGTCGATCGCGGTCGCGGTGCTTAGTATATGTTTACTAAAAAGGAAACAACTCTCTCATTTTAACTCTGATTTAGTTCATTCTTTTTTATTGGATTCATAATTGAATTATATAGAATCCTACAATATTATTTTGATAATATTCTCAAATAAAAAATTATTTATTAGTTATTTCCTCCAATATCATTAACTCTCTTCATGCATACATGTATGGGTTAATGCCATATTAATTCCAACTTAGGTCTTTATAGTATGCTTAAGTCATGATTATGAGTTGTCCAAACAAGTATTTAAGGTTACCATAGTTAATTTCGTGACATCCCACCATCACACAGATAAAGAAATGCCACGCGAAAATGTGCGGAAACACCATAAACCACATATTACCGAAAACACGGGTTAATTAAAATCGATTGTGGAAAATAGATAAAAGAGAACATTACATACAGATCATCATCCTATAAGGAAACATGTTATATAAATATTCACAAGCCTTGATATATGTCCACATCTTATAGGAACCAGCTATCCTGTCAGCACAGGAGTTCATCACCTATTTATACATACATAATGGGCCACATAAGCCCAGCAACAGGACATACAAAGCTACATCAGCTATACATTGTAAAACATCGTCAAAACACCTCTGAGGACCTGAGAGTACAAGGATGACTCTAAGACTCTACAACAAAACAACCAAAACAGCAACATATCCATCTCTTGCCTCCTATTGCTCTTCTTGCTACTTGGCCGCAACTTCACGACCACCACCACGTCTAGCACGATCACCTAAAAAGGTTGTAAACCAATGGGGTGAGACACACAGTCTCAGCGAGAAACATAACTCCCCGCCGAAACTATAAAACTTCAGAAAAAGCAGGTAAAGCAGATAACTGATATCAGCAGATCATAAGAGCAGCATCCTGAGCAGAACTTATTTTATTAACAATCTTACTAGATATCCAGGAGGCATATAACCAGATATTATTTATGGAACATGATTGACAAGATAAGCTTTATATGAACTTATCACAAAATATAAGGATCGTACAAATAACTGCAAGGTATAACTAGATCAACTATACAAGTAAGGCATCAATCAATGTTCTGTGTTTTGCCCTAAGCAGTATATACTATTCGGCTGGATTACGTATTAACATGCCCTGAGGAAGTGAGTCGTACCACTCAAATCCAACCATCGGCTGAGAAGCCCAAACCTATGCCATACAAGGTCAATGGAAGAGTCAGACTCCACGACCTCACCACCTCGTGGTCAGTGCACGAGTGCTCAACAAGCAGGACCGCAGTCTCATGCTTTGGTGGCCTCAGCCACATGGTCAGGCTACCCTCTGCCTATCCCACCTTGGTACAGGTATCAGCGCTAGTAAAACCAAGCCACAAGCATGTTCACCGTGCTCCATAACCATTGAGACATGGGCCTGTTCACCATGCTCTTATCACACATCCTGAGCCATGGGTCTGTTCACCATGCTCTTTTATATTGAGCCACGGGCTTGAAACCGTGCTCTAGAGTCTACAACCGAAGTTGCACTCTAATCCTCCTATTTTTGGCTAGGAGCAACCACACATATTCAATAATATGCGCTTCCAGATTAACCCGCGGGAGAACCCATTTCACCATCACCAGCTACCGACGATGATAGATTTATGGCCAGGGCAAACTGCATGATATGTTCCACTGTAATTAATTAGTATATTTTAAGTGGATTGTTGAGGCAACCAAGTTGTAAAACATAAAAAACATTGAGTTACATTATTGTTGTCATTATCACAATATCATGGGATCTCAATCCTTCACACAGAATGCCACTGCCTCTCAAGGCTTACATCATCACCATAGGATAGCAATCCCTTATCTCAACATCAGAGGATAACACCTCAACAAGGCACTCATCCTTTATCAGGTTAGCAGACCTTTTTACATCATACATGTGATACATGTTATCCCATCAATCAAGGATTATCATTATTCAGTGTTATCCAAAACACATATACCTCATAGATCTTACCTGGCTATGAATTCATTTGGTGCACCTGCATGGTTAGTATACATATCAAGAGAGATAACATAAACTACCAGACATAGATCTTTATGATTATCAAGCTATTAGGGATGAGGATGCACATGTTTGGAACAACAACCATGATTATATGAAACACAATCTATATTACTTACATTATTGTTATCAAACCATGAGCATACACTATGCCCTAAAATCTCATTGATCATAATCAAGGAGTATATCCCAATCACAGTCTAGCCATATCACTGGTCACAACCACATTTTATCATGAACAAGATACAAGCTCAAGATGATTGATTCATTCACTAGGGTTTCTCGGGTTTAGAATAACCCTCACCAAAGACTCTGCCTACCCTCACCAAAGGTGTGGCAGGCAACGTTGTCCCTCACGAAAGGGGGTATAGGGTAGGGTTACCTCCCTTAACCAAAGCCTATCGGCTAGGGCACTTAGCCACACATATCTTCCCTCATCACATTATCATGTCGTGCACACTTGTTCAAGGGTCACGAGTAGACCAGGACCAGTATCATGCAACCTGATCCAAGGGGTGTATCGTGTACAAGGACACACTCACCTATCGGCCATGACCCTATCGGCCACTAGGGTTAGGGTTACATATCGGCCATCCTCATCACCATATCGTCTATGTCCATATCGGCCAAGGCCATGGCGTCCAAGGTCATGTCGGCCAAGAGAAAACCCTAACGCCCAACAAGCTCTTCATGATGCCCAAGGGATTCTACTGCCCTCCACCATGTCGCCCAAGACACCCTATCATCCAGCTAGGGTTTGGGTCCACATATCGGCCAAGAGTCATCCCTTCAACTTGTATCATCCAAAGTTCCATCCATGCTCAATACATGTATCGGCCTAGCTCTTAACTCTAGAGCTATCCAAGCTATCAAGCACCTATTCATGATGAGTAACCGACTAAAAGGAGACATGTGATGGGCAAGGTAGATCGGTCGAAGGGTAATACACCTCCATATGGGGTATCGGCCAGGCACTTGACCCTGGTGTTGCCCCAAGCTAGGCACACCTACACACCTCCAACACTCTTGGGTGGATGATATCGGGCAGCATGTGGGCATCACATGTCGGTCACCTACCATGGCGCCCAGGGGCCTATCATCCAATTAAGGTAGGCACAACATATTGGTCAACACTAGGGCATCTATCTAGGGTTCATCACCCAAGCATCATATCAGGCAACAAGGTTAACACAACCCAACTAAGCATATCGTCCAAGACAAACCCTAGATGAGAGGTATCGTGCAAAGCACCAAAAAGGGTATCATGCAAGGGCACAAGAACCACATTAGGTTGGTCATCTTCAACCTCAAGACCAACATCATCAAACCCTAAAAGATCAAGAGAGTTGGCTCACCTCTCAACAACCAAGTGAGAGGGGTTTTGTACAACCTCCATCACATATCGGGCAACACTCCATCCTCGACTAGATCATCAACAACCAAAGGCTCACCTCTCAAATCCATGGTGAGAGAAGGGTGTTGTCCAAGCAACTAGAGTATAGACTCACCTCTCAATAACCAAGTGAGAGGGGTTTTTCCTATACTACTAGAGCTCGAACTCACTTCTCAAAACCAAAGAGAGAAAGGGGTATTGCCCCAAAGGAAACCCTAATCTCATGGCTCAGCTACCAAGGTCAAGAACACATCAACAACATATCCATCATATATTCAACAAGATTAAAGGTACAAACTAGGGCAACAAACATATCTAACAAGATGCATGGCCGATCAAGATGAAAAATAGACATGCAACATAAAAGGGAAGTAGTATAGCTAGGGTTAGGAGTTATGTAACCTACCTCAAGCAAGCTCCTCAAGCTCCACGCACCAAGCTTTGAGCTCTTAGCTCCAAAGTACCCCACCTTCGGCCACCACAAGAAGAGAAGCAAAGCTCATAACCACCATGGCCGAAGAATAAGCAAGAAGGAGAAGAAGGTGCTAAGGAGAGAGAGGAGATGCTTACCAAGGAAGTAAGACCCTTCTAGGGTTCGACCACCACCTAGAGGAAGAAGAAGAAGGAGACTCCACCAAGGAGATCGGCCACCAAGCTCCACCAAAGAGGGGTATCGTCCACCAAGGAAAAGGGAAGGCAACTAAGGAGCTAAAAGGGATCCCAAGCAAGTGAAAGGAGAGGCATATATAGAAGAGGGTGAAGAGGAAAATAAGGTAAGGTGTCGTCCAACCTAGGGACACTTGTCCAAAGCCATGCCACCTTGCAAAACCTCATGCACATGTCATGCCACCAACTAACAAAGGATCAGCCATTTGTCCAAGGTATGGTGACACAACCAAGGCAAGGTCAAGGTGGTCACATGGGTGACACACCCCAATGGTCGATACACTCTTAGGCGACACAACCCTCTGGGCGACACAGAGCTTCAAGCTCTCCAAGCACGATACAAACCCTTATCAAGACAAAGCAAAGCAAAGCAAAGCAAGGCCCATCAAAGCTCATCAAGGCCCAAAACTACTCAAGCAACAAGCCCAACTCATCCTCTCAACCCTAGAGGATGCAAGGAGAGAGAAAATGTCTCTCAAGGTGACAAACTTGCACATCAACCCTAAAACTTGGATAATTTGCAAGTTGCACCTCCAACTTCAACAAAGCACAAACGAACCCTAATCACAACCTCATGTGATTAGCAAGCATCTAAACACAAGGTTTAGGCAAAGCAAACAGGGTAAACCCAAAACGAAGGTCAGGGTCCTTACAGTTAAGACAAAGCACAACATAGAATATTACTAATAAAAGTATGCCAAGCATTAAGATTATCTTAAAACTCTAGGATTACCAGTAAAGCTAAGAACGGGTTGTAACAATTCTCCCCCTCTAATAAAAATTTCATCTCGAAATTTCTAAAAGAGGAAAGGATACTTGTTAAACATATTCATCTCCACTTCCCAGGTAGCTTCTTCTACACCATGATTCCTCCAAAGAACCTTTACTAGGGGTATCTCTCTCTCTTTTTAAGCTTTCGAATACTACAGTCTAGAATTTTATTTTCAACATTGAGTCATTTGTTCCTCTTAAAATCACAACTTTTAAAAGATATAAAATGTGTGAAACATAATTTCTCATCTCATCATCACAAGGTACTATTCACTTGCCATTCATGAGACCACACTAGTCATCATACTATCACAAGATATAAATCCCTTTCATAATATTATAGGGTATCAACCCTTATCAACACAAGAGGATTACACTTTATCCAGGGCTCAACCATGCCCAAAGGCCATTAAGACCATCATACTATTCCCTACAAGATCATCATTATCTTTCCATGCCTTATAACAAGGTTCAACAACATCACTTACATATAATACACCAGATCAACACAATATTTCATTAATGAGCTAGGATATATTCATAAAAAATCATAGCAGGGTTATATTAACATTAAGAACATTCCTTTATTACATCAACATGCAAGGAATCTAGATATGATTAACCCTCATCATATTCATAATGCACATTTTTAGCATGAGAAAGTATCAACCATGTGGCTATGATAACCACCAATTAACATATTAAGGTTATGATCATATTAAGGAGGTTATTACACCATCATTCCATCATATAAGAATGTTAAGCATGAATACTCATCTTTATCTATTTGTATTAGAGTTAGGTTCAACAAGATAAATTATATTAATGTTACTAATCAACACTTATACCCAAACCCTTACTCACGGCATCCCTAGTTGGATCATGGATGCATAAGGTGAAGCATCACCATCACATTCCATGCTATTCTCAAGTATGAACCCACACATAAATCAAGGTGTAACCATCGAGTTATAGCATACTAGGGTTTCAACAACAGTAACAGAGTACTCCATGTATGTGTTAGTCATTCAAGGACTATTCATACCCAATTACCATCACTTAGTTATATCAAAGCTAGTTATAATAAGCTATACCTCATTAGGGTTACATATCAATACAATATGGTTATCATCCCTTCTATTCATATGAGTGAATAGGTAAGACTACCTTATTTAGGGTAACCCTCTATTTGTTCCATCATCATTCAACCCATATCACCATACCACAATTATACAATACTAAGATGGATTACTGGTATGAATGACTACAACTATCAGACACCTTTAATTAACATATTGCTTGCACATGTACACTGAAATCATACGTAGAACCAATTTACATCCCTCATTATACCTTCAACAAATTACACTTCTAAAAATAAATTCACGTATTACTGAAAGTCATTGTTTTCTCTTATCTCCTCATTCATTACTACTTAATTCTTGTTACTTATCCTTCTCATTTTGATCATATAGAATAAACATCCCTAAAATTGAAACATACAAGGTAAAAATAGATTATTCATCATTCTTGATATCACTGCAAGAATTTATTTCATACCACATTTTACTCATGTTGTATTTCTCTTTTTGTTCAAAACACACTTGTTACATTTCAAATTTATTTCTTACCCTTTGCTCTGAATCATTTCCATAATGTTTATCTAACTTTCATATTAGCTACCTTTAAACCCTGGATTACTATTAGTGCAAGTTTACGTCTGATAGTGCAAATCTCATGATATTGTTTAAAGAGGTGCTAGTATTCAAGGTCAAATCACTAGTGACATCCCTTTAACTACTACAACTCTAAACATTCTAGGGTTTGGTCCTTATCAGTTGCATGTCATTATTGTGATGTGCCTTTGCTCCCTTAATTTGAAATTCAAACTTTGGATCTCACAAGTTTTACTAAAGTCTTCCTTATCTTATCAATTGAATTTCCTTTCTCTTACTTGGCCATTTATATAGATTACATTCTCAATTTACCCTGCTAGGGTTTCATCATCATATTGTGTGTCACTATTACATTCACTAGATGTCTCTACCATGGTGGTTATGCATCATATATGATCATTTTCTTATCACTTCATTCCCACATTGCTCTCATTAAGGAAGATATGAAAGAGAAGATGATTCTGAGACTTAGAATTCTTATCTTCAAATATTCCCTTAATACATTTCCCGTATGTAAGTTTAATTGGTTATCAACAAGGATACTTGACTAATTAGCACTTGCTTGAATCTCACAACCTCTTTCTTTTATAATCTATATTACTCCATCATGTTTCAAACCCTTCCTTACTTTCCATAATCCTCTTACCATATACTACTCTTCCACCTATCATCTTTAACTTCTACTTTTCTCTTATGATCATGTTACTTATTCATGTGTATGATCATGTATACCATGTTGCACATATTTCTTTTTATCCTTCTACTAATGTGAAGTTGAAATTCTAAATCAGTAATCTCTCTACTAGTTTCACATCATGTTTAATACATTACATATCCTTCATTTTAAATCAAACGGCTCATGCATGGGTCAAACTTAGTTTCTCTTTCAATCAAGTTTTCCTTCCTGAATATAGTCTGCCTTTGTATGACTTATTCATTTGTTAAGCTACACTTTTGTTCTTCTTTTAGAAACTAGTTTGTTGTTCTATAGAGACTTGAAATGCAAAGGTAGTAAGGATGAATGTATTAAACTTCATAATAAAGGTATACATTCCATGCTCTCCATTATATCATAACCCTCATTCCTTAATTAAGATCATTATTTCTAACATTTCTCTTTGTTTCAACTAAGTTTGTTGTCCTAGTCTTATGATTTACATGTTCATATAATTCTCTTCACTTTCATTCTTCTGAAGACTCTTCAATTCTATGTAATTATTGTATACTTAACTCTTTTCTTCTATTTTCCCTTTGCTTTGGAGTACATAAAAGGATTGTACTCGATTATATGATCCATTCCTCATGATTGATTCTTACTATCTTGGCCCTTACATACTTTTCTCATATAATACTAATTATTAAACTTATTTTGAACATTATGTCGTGTTCCTTTATTCCCAATTAAGGGTTTCTCATATGAGGCCCCAAAGTTGGATCTCAGATATCAGTTCCAACTGATTCTTAGCTACTCTAATCTTTCCCATATATTTCAACATCTTAGTGTATGTACATTCTCACTATGATGTGGGTCTAATTTATCCAGAGTCTACTCTTATTATATTGTTAATAGGAGTCATTAGATCCCAGTAACACATCCTGCCAGTCAGACCAGGCTGAACCTGTAGTCCTGAAGCCAAGAGCTACTCAAGATTAACCAACTCCTATTAATCTCAAACATGTGGAAAGAATATCCACTTAGTTCAAACTCATTTAAACATAACTTTTGGTATACTTGATATAAAGAATAACTAAATCAACTTCATGATACACAACAATCTAAAAGAACCCTACATATTCTACAAACTGATAATATGAATTCATACATATAAGAGCATTTCTATTGATATACAATCAAAGAAGCAATATAAAGCAAGAGTTGTATCACATTCTATCTTTAAGATCTTACTCCTTCATTACTTTTTGGTCTCCTAACTCTAATATTTCTAGGGTTTCTCTCTAGCCCATCCTTCCTCTGCATACCTGGCCAGGGCATCCAGAGAAGAATAGATAGAGTAGCTTGATACTGGTCAATCTAAGTATTCAGACACCGGGCCAGGATATCTAAATACTCAGACCTCCTAGAGCTATATACACATCACCTACTATCTGCCACACTTATTATGACATCCTGCCATCACAAAGATAGTGAAACACCACGCAAAAATGTGCAGAAGCGTCATAAACATCGCATTACCAAAAACATGGGTTAATTAAAACCAATTGCAGAAAGCAGATAAGAAAGGAACTATTACAACTAGATCCACATCCTGCAAAGAAACATGTTATATAAATATACATAAACTTGATACATGTCCACAACTCATAGGAACTAGTTGTCCCATAAGCACAAGAGTTCACCACATGTTTATGTACATAACAGACCTAGCTAGGTCAACAAAAAGATAAGAAAGCCATATCAACTATACATCGTGAAACCTCATTAAAACACCTCTAAGGACCTGAGAGTATAGGGATGACTCTAGGACTCTACTACAAAATACCCAACAACAACAGCAACATATCCAACCTTGCCTTCTACTGATCTTCTTGTTGCTCGGCCGCAACCTCACGTCCACTACCACGTCTATCTCGATCACCTAAAAAGGTTTTAAACCAGTGGGGTGAGACACTCAGTCCCAGTGAGAAACATAAGCCCTGCCAAAACTATAAAACCTCGGGAGAGCTATAACAGATAAAGCAGGTAACTGATATAAGCAAATTATATATGCAACATACTGAGCAAAACTACCTTTATAACATCTTACTAGGATATCTAAGAGGCATATAAAAAGATAATATATGGAACATGATTGACACAAGTCTTATATGATCTTATCATAACATCTGAGGAACATGTAATCAGCTGCAAGATATAACTAGGGCAACTATACAAACAAGGCCTCAACCAATGTTCTATTTTTTCCCTAAGTAAATATACTATACGGCTGGATTACCATTTATTATTCCCTGAGGAAATGAGCCGTACTGCTCAAATCCAACCTTCGGTTGCGAAACCCAAAGTCGGTGTCGTACAAGGTCAATGGAAGAGCCGGAATCCACGACCTCTACCCTTGTGGTCAGTACATGAGAACCAAAGCATGACTGCAGTCTCTTGCTTACGTGACCTCAGTCACAGGGTTAGCTCACGCAGTCTACCCTTTTCCCTAGCCCACCTTGGTACAGGTTACGGTGCTAGTATATCTTGAGCCACGGGCTTGTTCACCGTGCTCCCGAGCCATGAACGCATTCATGCTCCATCACACTGAGCCATGGGACTGTTCACCATGCTCTATCACACATCTTGAGTCTACAACCACAGTTGCACTCTAATCCTCCTATTTTTGGCTAGGAGAAACCCCACATATTCAACAATATGTGCTCCGGGTTAACCCGCAGGAGAACCCATTTCACCATCACCAGCTACTGACGATGATGGATCTATGGCCAGGGCAAACTACATGAAAGGTTATTCTATAATTAATTAGTATATTTTAAGTGGATTGTTGGGATCAACCAAGTTATGTAACATGTAAACAAAAGTAAACAACATAGATCTCATTATCATGTGTTACATTGTCATTCTTATTCTCAAAGCCATAAACATCTTCCTGATCCATCACAAGGATCAAAATTACATGTTACCACTTGGCCTCTTGCCAATCATCAAGATCCATCTCAAGGATCAACATCATAGGGACTCAATCCTGTCATCAAGGCACACATTGCCATTCCATGGGTAACACCCATCATATATCATTGGGTTCATCATAACCCTTGATGTTCCGTATCATATCACTATCATACCATCACCATGGCTATTACCTGATTTCATATCCATACACATGGAACCTTCATGGTTAGCATAATCATAGAGAAACAATGGTACTTGTACAAGGAACATATATAAGCCTGTACTCCATTATGAGGAACAACCATGCAACATAGGTAAGCGTATCAATACAAAGCATTCTCATGTAACCAAAGCAAGTATTAACATAACAATTACCCTAAGTATGTCGGGTAAGGGATAACCCTTACCAAAAGCACATCGTCCCTCAATAAAGGTATCATATTCCTTATCATAAGTATATCGGGTAGAGCACTATCCTTCACCCAAAGGTATCGACCACTACCAAACCCTAGGGTGCCAAGCCCCATGTCGGGCATCCACCATATCGGGCAACTATATACAAGATGGTATCGGGCAGCACACCATGTTGGCCAAGACCCCATGTTGCCCAAGCTAGAGTTTGAGAGACCCATATCATCCAACTAACATACCCATCATCATATCGACCAAGTGCTAGAGCTCACCTCACAACTCAAGGAAGGAGGGGTGTTGCTCAACACTCATCATCAAGGCATGGCCTATCCATGTCGTCCAGGGTACTCAAGAGGGCATTTTGGGCAAACACTATATCGCCCAAGAGCATATCGTCCAACAACACATCTTGGGTAAGGACCCATATCGATCAAAGAGGTCAGCATCCATCTAATATATCACCCAAGATCAACCCTAGAGGAGGGATATTGGGTTTCAACTCTCCATAAAATGATATCGGGCATCAAGGGATATCGAGTTACACCACCTATCGGGTTGGTCATCTCCAACCTCAAGACAACCACCAAACCCTAGAAGATCAAGAGTGTTGGCTCACCTCTAAACAACTAAGTGAGAGGGGTCTTGCACAACCTCTATCACATATCGCGTAGCAAGGTAGATCATCACCATATCGGCCAACCAACCAACAACTAGGTCGACACCCATCCAAAGGCTCACTCTTTCAAATCCATGGTGAGAGAGAGGGGTGTTGCTCAAGCAACTAGAGTGTAGTCTCACCTCTCAACAACTAAGGGAGAGAGGGGTTTTGCCCACACAACTAGAGCTTAAGCTCACCTCTCAAGACTAAATAGAGAAAGGGGTTTTGCCCCAAGAACACGCCACAACACACCATTAAATTAGGAGACCCTAGGCTCACCTCTAAGAGAGAGGGGTTTTGCCCAAGGAACCCACATCCAAGGTTCGTCCAACAAGATCCATGGTTCACCTAGGGCAACAACATGACTATTAAAGCAAGAAACATATCTAGCAAGATAACATGGCCGATCAAGATAGCATATAACAAAGCAACATGGTAAGGAAGTAGTATAGTTAGGGTTAGGAGTTATGTAACCCACCTCAAGCACACTCCTCAAGCTCTAAAGTTATAAGCACCCAACTCCAAGCTCCAAGGCACCACCTTCGGCCACCTCAAGAAGAGAAGAACAACTCATAACCACCATGGCTGAAAAACAAGCAAGAAAGAGAAGGTGCCAAGGAAAGAGAGAAGGATACTCACCACGAGAGAAGGAAAGGAGCAAGGGAGCAAGATGTATTGGCCAAGACACCAGTTGTATCGGCCACCACTTCCTCTTCTCCACTTCTAGCTCGGCTATCAAAGGAAAGAGAGCAGCTAAGGGTACTAAAGAGGCTTAGCAAGCAAGGAGGGTTGCTTATATACTAAGGGGTGAAGGGAGAGAGCATGGCAAGGTGGCACCTGACCTTAGCACACTTTTCCAAGGGTCATGCCACATGCTAACACCCCCAAAACCACTTGTCCACAACTTGCCACCCACTTAGCAAAGCAACTGCCACATGTCCAAAGGAGGTGACACAAACAAGGCTAGGTGAAGGGTGTATGTCGCCCAACATGGCAATCCAACACACCATGGCTGATACACATCTTGCCCGATACAACCAAGCACTCCTCTTGGCCGATACACCAAGGTCTAAACTGATATCAAGCCTCAACAAGGCCCAAGAAAGCCCAACAACAAGCCTAGGTTTCAACAAGCACAAGCAAGGCCCAAAACAACTCAAGCAAGGCGCCCAACTCACCCTCTTAACCCTAGAGGATGCAAAGAGAGAGAAAGACATCTCTCAAGGTGACAAACTTGCACACCAACCCTAAAACTTGGGTAAATTGCAAGTTGCACCTCAACCTCTCAACAAAGCACAAACAAACCCTAACCACGACTTCAGGTGATTAGAAAACATCTAAACACAAGGTTTAGGCAAAGAAAACAGGGTAAGCCCAAAACGAAGGTCAGGGTCCTTACACTTATAACTCTGACTTTCTATCCTAATGGTCCCTGACAACTCAGCCTAAGCTCTGATACCAAAAGATTGTCACACCCACATCCCACGATTACCACTAATCATGAGATTAGGACATAACTTTGAGGATTATACTTAATACAAAGTTCACTCCTGATTATTATTTTTCCTTTTATTTCAAACTCTTTGTTTTCTTGCATCCAATCACATAGACAAACTTTACAAGAGAATTAAACTTGATCACTCTAATATGATCTCAACATTAATGATACACATCCATACATTCATTTTGTTTCTCACACTTCCATGTACATACGATAATAAGATACATTCTCTCTTATTAAGGAAACAAAGATACAAAACATCATTTAGAACTCTCTCACGTCTATACAAGGACCTAGAGTGACAGGGACCGACTGAACTTAACTAATCTCATACTCAACTCATGTGGTAGATCTACTCTAATGCTTTGACCTTCTTCAAGTCCACATGGTTTCCCTAAAAATTGTGAGTAGAGGGGTGAGCCTACTCGCTCAGTGAATGAGTACTTCAAAGAAATAGTCTAAAGCACTATTATAATTACAAATATATTATTGAGCAAGTGATATCAATTATAATAGCAATAAGCTTTAAAGAGACTAATTTTTCACAAACATAAATATGGCACAACACTCCAGAC
Organism: Alisma plantago-aquatica; assembly: GCA_963693085.1. Lineage (NCBI taxonomy): Eukaryota > Viridiplantae > Streptophyta > Magnoliopsida > Alismatales > Alismataceae > Alisma > Alisma plantago-aquatica. Next base: position 1,806,345,897 of record OY856409.1, read on the forward strand.
ATCTACAAGAGTAAATCATACGAACATGCTTGATTGATTATAAAGAGAACTAATAACTCAAAAACATACAAAGAATAATTGAATAACTGTGCACACTTGTTTAACCTCTCATTCATCTTATTATGCCCTGAACCCACATGAGGTGTAACACAACATGTGAAAGAATTACAGCAAGCTACGATCTCACTGTACAAGGCTTAGAAGCATGCCCAGGTTCCTTAGCCTATCTCTTGAGTAAGACCCTGTCTGTAGTGGGCCTCAGTCCGTCTACCTCTCGGTGGCTAATAGGAGTAGTTGGATATCTCAGACTCCACCTCTCAACCTGGGTACTCAAGCGGTGAGTCAAAGCCCTCATGCTTATTGTACATCAGTGGACCTACTGACCACTGATCACTCAACATGTAACACAGGTACCACAAGCATCCCTAGTTGGTGTTGGGTACCACACAATTGTAAGGAGTCTTCCCTACTGGTCAAGACCCCCGCACCCTACCAGTACGCTCCAGCTTACCTCGATCTGGACTACCTCTAGTCGGGAAAATGTTTCCTCCTCACAGTGCAAGCCTCATCCTGTGAGGATTCTATAGTGTTCAGGGCATGTAAATGTCTAATTCACTCTTTAAATTCACAATTCAATCATCACATCAACATATCTTTGTTCAACTTTGTAAATCATTCATTTCATAAACCATATGATAACATTTACCACAACTGAACTGTTATCTCAAACTGAAAAACATTGATATCACAATACTTGTTTCAATGAACACCCTATAATTAGGGTTTCATTTACCTCATTCACTTGTCACATAACTTGCATAAGGATTTAATACATCATAACATCATGAATAACATTGAATCAAGATGTCTAATTACAAACCTCCAACTTTCCATTCATGTAGGGTTTCACCCTCCTTACTGATATATCAAACAAACATTGATATAATCGGATGAAATCCAATATGTTATCTAACATATATGTAATACACATACAACTAAAACAATCATTCACAACAAAGGAGATTCAACTAGGCAAACTTCTTTATTCAATTATACAACAATTTCAGTCATAGCTGAAAATCTTAGATTTCAGTATAATCATGTAACCTCTACAATTAATTTAAGAATTCTCATTAGATGGATTTCTATCATTTCTAATGTGATTTCTAATCTAAAATTCATCACAACATAGGAATAATCCGTATCATATCATCTTGCAAAAGCTAGATCAAAAAGGCAACTTAGGGTTTGTAGTCGCATACTAAACAATTGAAGATTATTGATAATTTAACTCATTTTTATGCAATCTACTGTTTAAAGGAAGTACCCACTGACCCTAAGGTGTGAAAACACCTTACAAAACATAGCTCATCTCTGAAGATCTCAAATCCAAATCAAAATCCTAGTAAATCACTAATTTCTTATTCCTTTCAATACTAAAGAAGGTCTTCTGTAGGTAGAAGATGAAAATCCAAGGTTAAACCAAACCTCAGATTCACTAGATCAGGGATTACAAGTAAGGGGAAATGAAAAGAAGGAAGAATCAAGGGTTAAACCTACTTACCAAGTCGAATCTATAGCAACCCCTTTTGATTTCCACCATTCTTCATGTTCTTCCCCAAAGATTGCCCCAGAAATTACCCTCCAAGTCACCCTCTCATTGAGAAAGGTGTCTAAGATGATAGAGGATTGAATCGCGGTTCCAACACACTTCGTTTCATTAAAAACGGATAAGTATAGCTCGAGATAAGATCATTTTACGATTTGCTATCCCGGGCGGCGTTGGTCGCGGTCGCAGTGTCGACGCAGCATCGTGGGTCGCGGTATCGACGTAGCGTCGTGGGTCACAGTGTAGAACGTGGTCGCGGTGTCGACGCAACTTCGGTCGTGATGCTTTGTATATGTTTACTAAAAAGAGCATAACTCTCTCATTTTAACTCCGATTTGGTTCATTATTTTTTTGTTGGATTCATAATTGAATTTTATACAATCCTATTTTATTATTTTGATAATATTATCAAATAAAAATCATTTATTAATTATTTCCTCCAATATCATTAACTCTCTTCTTGCATACGTGTATGGGTTAATGCCATATTAATTCCAACTTAGATATTTATAGTATGCTTAAGTCATGATTATGAGTTGCCCGAACAAGTATTTAAGGTTACCATAGTTAAGAAAAAGCACAACATAGAATATTACTAATAAAAGTATGCCAAGTATTAAGATTATCTTAAAACTCTAGGATTACCAGCAAATCTAGGAACGAGTTGTAACAATTTCATCCCTAGATGGTAAACATGTTGCAGAACATATATATCTAGGTACCTATTGCCCTACGACTCATCATGTACTAATGATAGATGACATTAAACTCCTTGCATCTTAGGATAGCACTGGAGCTTTTATCTCTTTTTGTCATTACATCGCCATAGACTTCCCTCTCCCTAAGGATGGAGATATTTTCCTCTCTGACCTTATTTTACAAAACCACTGGTCTAATACCCGGATTGACAACCAACACACATCTTGAACAACCATCTACAATTATCAAACACACATCTTTGTGCTATCAACATGACCATATTAACTTGGAACATCTGTGGGGGCGGTTGTGTCTAGTAGAAGAAGGACTATTAGGAACACTATTTACCAACATCACATCAACCTCATCGCCATACATGAAACTAAAACCACCCTAAAAGATTTCCAACTGATGCAACTGGGAGGATGACACATAAACAAATGGATACAACACCCTCCCACTAGATTTCATGGAGGCATTCTCATAGGATGGAATGACCACACATACCTAGCCACCCAATCCACCATTCTTAACTATAGCATCATGATACAATTTCTACATATCAACACCAACATGACTGATGGAATGACCACACATACCTAGCCACCCAATCCACCATTCTTAACTATAGCATCACGATACAATTTCTACATATCAACACCAACATGACTTGGCATTACACAGGTGTATATGGTCCCCCTAGTCCAAATAAAGCATCCTTCATAGATGAACTGAACTCCCTGGCTACTCAACACATGGATACTCCATGGATCATCGATGGTGATTTCAACATGGTCACCTGCCTAGAGGACATATCTCATACACACTTACATGATTTTCCACTGATACCCTATCATGCCACACTTTTCAATGCCTACATCACCACACATAATCTTCATGATCTCCACTCTAGCAACGACTGTTGGACTTGGCACAGAGGACTATCCTGAGCCAGACTTGACCATTTTTATGCAATAATCTATGGATTCAAATACACCCTGGGGCACACACATCACTTATTGCATCCATCCTATCCGATCACCTTCCTATACTGCTACAAACTCAACCCATGCGATGAGGACATAAGCCCTTTTGCTTCAAACACTCACCCCTATGATCAACAATGTTTGGCACACACAACCTTCCACTAACAATCCTAGTTTTGACATACACAACAAACTCAAGTCGCTCAGACCGATCCTCAAGAGATGGAACCACACACAATTTGGATCCATCCATGAGACCATTAAGAGAAAGGAAGAACAACTCCTCATAGCCTTACAACAAAACAACCCCACAGATGCACATATCCCCATTATCCTACATATCAACACTCTCAAAACCCAAGAAGAAATCATTTGGAAACAAAGCACCAAAATCAAGTGGATGAAGGAGAGGGATAGGAATACAAAATTTTTCCACTCATCCTGCAACACCAAGCACAACTGCCTACTTATCACCAACATAGATGGTATTGAATCCTGCACACAACCCATACACACCCTCACCAACCACATTACCAATTTCTTCAATGAATTATACAACAACGGACACACTCTACATCAACGAATAACTTTTGATTGGGATACACTTTTCTCACGTAAGATCCCCCCACTAACAATCTCATTGATCCCTTCCTCGATATGGAAATCCAAGGTGCAATGGAACATTTAGTATTGGACAAATCACCCGGACCGGACGGATATGACATGTCCTTCTACCGAGTAGCCTGGCCCATCATCAAGGAAGATTTCACCAAGCTTCTCGTAGAGATTCACCGATTATACAACATCACACATCTCCTCAAACCCATTAATCACACCCATATTGCTCTGATCCCTAAGACCAATCACCCAAACTCCATCTCAGATTACAGACCCATTAGCCTCATTAACTCTACATACAAGATCATTGCTAAGATACTCAGCAGTCGCATGAAACCACATCTCAACAACATCATTGACATGCAACAATGTGCTTTCTTGTCACACAGGAATATCCAAGACACCTTCATCATGGTACATGAAACCCTACACACCTGCCACACACTTCGAGAGCCTACTCTAATATTTAAACTGGATTTTGAAAAGGCATTTGACAACGTTAACTGTGAATTCCTTATTAAATGTATGCATGTACTCAATTTCCCTACTAAATGGTGTTCTTGGATACAATCCTGCATTAGTACTAGTACCTTTGCGATCCTCATTAATGGGTCCCTACATGGTTTTTTTAAGAACACAAATGGGCTTTGACAAGGTGACCCATTATCACCCTACTTATTCATCATCATCACATCAATCTTAAACTCTTTCATACAGAATGCCAAAGATGTTGGGCATATCAACAAGCCCACGGGATGCACACACAACGTGATACAATACGCATTAGATACCATCATCATCAAACCTAATGACACTAATGTCATCAATTTCATCATGATTCTAGTGATATTCACCAAATTTCAAGACTCAAAATCAACTTTGCTAAATCCACCATCATCTGCAATCATGTGGACTCCACATAGAGGGATGGATACACACGCATGCTGGGATGTAGACATGAAACTTTCCCATTCACATACCACAAACTCCCACTCACCCCACTCGTCTGCCGTGCTATGCATGGAATCTGATCATCAACAACCTAAACAACTGAGTCTTAGCAGGTCACATATCTCTACTCAATGCCTCTCTCACACCCATCATCATGTACTATCTATCATGCATCTCACTTCCTACCACTGTACTCAATAACATTAATAGAATCCACAGGAAGTTCCTGTGGGAGCACAAAGGCAAGAAACTACACTTAGGCCAATTGGGATACCATATGCATCCCAAAGGAGGAGGGTGGATGGGGCATCATCAACGTTAGAATCCCTAGTCTTTGCCACATACACAAGATCACAACATCAATCGGTAATAAAGATAACAAACTATGGATAGACATCTTCACTGACAAATACCTCTTACAACAAACACCATGGTCCTTTACAACATGTAGGACAACATCACCCCTATGGAAATACATAGCCAATACTCTCCACATCATTTCGACACCATCCGGATACCGCCACACTTATGGACTAACACCAAATTCTGGCACGATCCATGGTGGCATGGAAAGAAGCTTATCAACCCACAACTCCCAGCCAGATTCATCCCCAATCCACTAACAAATTACAACAACTGCCTATCACTAACCAAGTTGAGATCCAATCGTAACAACAACCTTAAACGTTGTCTTAGAGAATGGATGGACCCAAATACATATGTAGACATCCTACAACAACTGGAAAACAACACCACCCGACACATCCACTGGATTTGGGCCCCTAAATACACGACAAGATTAGCATATCATTTCTCTACATGTAGAAGTAAAATGAGACCATATAATAAGGTTTGGAAAACAAAATGCCCACCCACACTACACATTCAAATATGGCTCATATGCCATGATAAATTGCCCACCGACATGACGATAAGACACATGGGGTTCGGGGGGGGCATCTAGATGCTCTTTTGCAAAATAATGAGGAATCAACCCAACATCTCTTTTATAGATGCCACACATCTAGAAGGATATGGACACACTACAACACGTCGACCACCATTTTAGCTGCCACATGCCTGAACACCATCCACAAAATACAATATACCAAAAGCATAATCGGAAGATATCCACAACGTGACACCTTGATGACTGTCATTATATGTGTCATATAGACTACCAGAAACAAAACTATTTTTGATAATCACATCTTATTCATACAACATATTTTTCAACAGGTGGATACAACATATCATGATTTCTTACATGTCTCGATACAACAACAACGGGAATGGGGACAGAACCCACAAGAACCCATACAACTAGATGACCGACCATAGCATCACCAAAACGCTGATGCTCGTCCGGGCGGAGGGAGAGGGAGAAAACTGAAGCAACCAACACATTGTCTTAGAAATGGAGCTATTCTACTTATGAATGATGATATATTGAAGGTGATATGTATATTAATCACTTTACTCTAATGCTAGGGGATACACCACCGGTGATCACATCCCCAATTTTACTGATATATACCATATTAGGAACTCTTATAATTCACCAGATATTTTCCTTATCTCATGCTTTATTGCGATTTGCATAAGTCAATATCAATACAATAAACGATTATCTAAAAAAAAAGAATATTCAATATAATGTGATGTTTTCATGTCCGTAATCTGTGTATAGTGGACTATAGAAAGAAAACCAAAGTCGGCCTAGTTCTGTCAAACGAATCATGAACCGGCTTCACTCGCGCGCCGAACCGAAAGCTATGTGTTTGGCTGAAGGCGATCGGCAATCGCGGACAGTGGGACAATCCTTGCGACCGTTTTCTCCAACGCTTTCCCGCTACTCCTAGGGCTTCTCTCAGCCCACCAGGAGCTGCCGCGGTCGCGGTCGTCCGTAGCAGCAACATTAGTAGCTTGTACCACCGTTCGCCCACAACCGTAAGTTACGCCTCGTCCGCTCCAGTCCTCCGCTACACCTCCTCCTCGTTCAGTCATCCACTTCCACCCCGCATCCTTCTCCCCGAGTCCCGGTACTCTCGTCCTCCAGACCTCTTGTGGGCCCTAACCCGCTACTTGCCCGTCCTTTACCACCATACTAGGACCTACGACGTCAGCACTTGCCGCCATCAGGAGTAACTGCCGCAGGGCCGCCGACTCTTGGTAGCAGCAACCGAAGCCGCTTTCACGACCATTCGCCCAAACGCTAAGACGACAAACGGCTTCATCCGAAAGGGATGTCGAGTGATTGTGTTCCTCAGATATTTGATGAAACCACAGCTTCACCTAGCTATCACTCGAATACTGCCCTAGCTGATTCAAACGTGATTCTCCTTCCGCCGAAGAAAAAGAAGACAGACAAGGCGAAAACTAACACTTCAGGTGGAAAGGTACATCTGCATTGCTTATTAAGATAATTGGCAGGTCGTCATTTGAACAGTGTTTGATTTGGAATTGTTCCCCTGTGCTCATGTGCAGGTTTCCAGAAAGGGAAAGAGGGTGGCGGCGGAGCCACAAATCAGCAAAAGCAAGCAAAGGAAGCTGAAAAGGATTCAGGTGCCCTTTTGAAGTACCTTCTCATTTGAAATAATATCTTATTCGACCTCTACCTTAAAATTCAACTTCTACTATTTTCTGTCTTCCGTAGGAAGAGAAAGAGAAGAAAGAATTGTTGGCGAAAAGCATAAGCCTTCTGGAGTGAGTCATGCCTCAGTTTCACCATTGTCGTTTTTTAATCTGCTCTATTTACCCAAAAATGTGTTACCCCAACTCTCTTATAACAGTAGTATATTCATTATTCTATCTATAGGACATATAAACTGCGAGATGATGCTTATGGCTTGCTGCAATCCTCAGGGACGATCGGGAAGGTTTGTTGCCTCACCCACGACTATTTTGTCTTTGGTTAACAGTACACGTCATATTGCTGAAACATAGTAATGGCTGAACATGCATCACTTGCTGCGCTTGACATGTTTATCAGGCACAGACCAACCGTGAGAAACGCCTCAGAGCTGCCCAGTTTTCCAAAGTGGGCTTAGAAATGCCCGAGGACGAATTGCCATCAAAGAGGAAAAAAGGTGCTCAGAGTGACGAAGTTGGTGACGAAGATCTACCATCAAAGTGGAGCAAGGGTCATCAGAGTGACGAAGATCTACCACATAATCTTTCCCCTAAAAGCAGTAGGCCTATGCAGGTTGCGATTCGTGAGGATGGGCCATCGAAGCTAGAAAGAACAAGAGAAAATGATGTTAATGGCAAACAGACTCCCACTGTCCAGAGTGGCCCAAAAAATGAGATTCCGCAAGAAGGTACTAGCAGATCAGATTCTTTTCTGGCGAAATCAGAATCCACTCAAGAGCATGAGACAGATGCTTCCAAGGATGAGAAAGATGTTTTTTTGGTTCCTTGCTGTAGATTTGAAGAAAGAAATGACTCAGAGGTGTGCTTCTAATCCTTAGTTTTACTGACGGCATGATGCATTCCTTTTCAACTTTAGTTTCTTCTCTCACAAGCACGACGCTGTTGCTATGGTAACACGTACTACGCTTTTAAAACTTTGACAGAATGACTTTTACATCTTACACCGAAATATAAACATGGCCGGTACCTCTGGAAAATGGCATAATACGTTTCACTGAATTTACAAAAGAATCACAAAAGAATCATGACTTTTTTTTTCTTTTCTTTTGTAAATAGATATTACGTTCCTTCTAAACTATATATTGATGAACTGATGTGATCTAAAATTTGTTTTTGGTCTCCTGTTTTGAATTGATGTTTTATCTATGGAACTCCATGGGTTAAAGAACTCCCCACTTAGGATGCCTAAACCCCACCAAGGCAAACACAAGGTCTGTGTGTATATGTGTTTGCAAAGCAAGAAGCAGTGTGAAACTCCAATGGCATAAACCACAATGTTAACCAGGACATTGCGTTGTAAATTGGCCCCAATATAAATTGAACTGAGACCTCTTGGTTAGCACCGTGGTCTGTTCACCAGAGCACCACAACAACACTTGCAGGCAATGATTTGCTATTGAATAGTCTTGTTTCCATGAAGGGTAACATTAGGAAGAATAGTTGTATATCTGCTTGTTGCTTAAACATTTAGCATAATAGTTTATCTTTTCTTTTCTTCAGTAGCCTAGTAGCATTTGGTATCAGATGAACAATTGAACATAAATTTTAGCTACCTATGTTGCCTTATCCTTGGAGTTAACAGAGCCTGCAATGCAAAACTGTACTATTTGTTTGTGACATTCAACTACTTGCATATGCAGTTTGGGTGCATCTCTTTTGGGGCAGGGCGGTGGGGTTGCCTCTACCTTAAAAAAAGGTGTATGACTTGCCACCATTGGATGCTCCCTCCATCCAATATCTGTCATTATATGATTTTTGCTTCATACTTCACGTGAAAATTGATTTTCATGCATTTTTAGCCAAATGGCATTGCTTGAAATTAGGGTGCAGGTGTCACGTCTTTATTCCAAAATGAGCAAAAGGGAAGAATAATATAGAAACTTGGAAGGTCTGAGGCACAACTCCATGTTAACAGGAATACCAAATTACAATCTGCCATTTGCAGGATTTTTTCACATGAAAAATGCACAAAGTTTTAGATGCACAGAGAGTCAAGATGATGCCACTGCCTGTAGCATGCATGTGCAAATCTCTCTGGACCATAGTTATCAAGGTGCCCCCCTCGGTGTCCCTGGCATTAGGCTGGGCGCCAAAAATAGACACTCAGGCCCTTGGGCTACCTAAGTGAGCTCCCCGCCCTTCTAGGCCCAATTTAAGTCTCTTAAAGGCCAAATTAGCTTGGATCAAGGAATTTGATCAAAATAGGTCTGATTTCACACACAACTCTCTCTCTCTCTCACACACACACACACAAACAAAGTATACAAAAACCAAACAATCATCATATATCCATTAGATATTGTTCATTGCATTTTTCATGACAATAATCACTAAGTTCAATAAACCGAGTTAAGTTGAACCGAGTTCATTACATAGTTGTTAAGGCAGCTAGGCACTAGACGTTTTTGAGGGGGCACCTAGGAGGGCACCCATCCATTTCTAGCTGTTTTCTTTTTTAATAATAATGATGATTTTTTGATATTTACATTCATATTATCATATATTTAAATATTAAATAATGACATTATTACATAGTATTATATAGAATTTAAGATAAATCACACCTAACATGACCTAAACTACAACTGATAGGCCCTAATTTGAACTCATTTGATCCAAATTGGATTTAATTTGACCGAGTTTACTCTAATTTGACCTAAACCAGAGCTAATTTTGTATAACATGACCTAATACGACCCAAATTTCCTAAGGGACCGTTCGGATGGGATATTTGAAAATCCTTTTGCATTTGTGAATATAGGCAATCTAGATTGCAACACTTAGTAATCACATTAGTCACTGGAGCCATGTGAAGAAGTATTTTTCCTATTGCGAGTTGCAGTCACGCACGCCATGGCCATTGTGGTTTCGATGGTGTTGCATTCATGCTGACGACGAACACTGCTGCCGCCCATTACACTGTTGTTGATCAAGGGGTAGAATCCTCCTCCGCCGTGATTCGACTCTCTTCTCCTTGATATCCTAACAACATGTCTGCACCTCAGCGTTCTCACACCGCTGTAGTAGCCACACCCTCTGCCGATGCCAGCATCTGCTTCTTCTACTTGGGTGTGAACATTGTTTGAGACTGCTTCTTCCTGTTCTTGGCGGTACGACCACCATCAACAACACCAATGTCACGATGTTGAACACAACATGCCGAGTTGTGCTGTGAAACGGAACGCCGCCATGGGTGGGAGGTGAGACAGTGGGAGGTGGACACAGAGGGTGAGAGGGGAACACGTCAAGGAAGTCGGAGGAGGAAGCATCGACAAAAGAGGAAGTGTGGTCGCCATGGAGAGAGGAGCCGGGAGACGACTGGGATCGCGCCACGTAATTGTTGGCTCTGTGAACTTTCTAAATCACGCCAACATTGGCGTGATTCCAAAGACCATAATTTTGACTTAACTAATATGCTGCAGTCAGAATATCGGTTTTTATCAAATTACCATATCACTGTCCAAACAACACTATTGTCAAAATGGTATTCCGAATACTACCGTCAAATACAATACTATCGTTCAATTACACCATCCAAACGGCCCCAAACTTGATTTTCCACAACATGCCCTAATAAAACCTAACTAGCCCTAATTTTCCCTATATTCATCTAGATGAGGCCTTACATGGCTAAATCAGGCCTAATTCCCCCAAATTAGATCTATTTACCCAAAACTAGGTATGTTTTCCCCAAATTAGACCTAATTTACCCTTAATATGACCTCATTTAGGATATATCAGACACATTTCAACCATAAAATGGCTCAACTTGATCTAATACACACCTAAATTTATGCTAAATTAGCCTTGTAACGACTTAATTTGGGCCTGAAAGGCCTTAGGCGGCCACATAGTTCACATAGGGGTTAGGCGCCCAGTTTGAGGCGGGCTGTCATAAGCCTAGGTGCCAACCTTGGTGCCTTGATAGCTAAGGTTCGTTATTAGGTTCTACCACAAGAGGGAGGGAAGGAGACTCTAGAGGTGGTTCCTATAAAAAATAGGGGTGACTGCATCATAAAATTATCTCGTATAATAGTTTCACATGAGAAGGAGCGCCATGTACAAATTCACTTTATCAAGACACACCATTGATCATGTTTTGGGTGAGTGGTAAGGCAAAACAAATCTGAATATCCACTATCAGTTGGAGCACAAAATTTAGTTCTAATATAAACAAATCTTAAGATTTGGGATGCTATTTGACACTTCAGATTTACGACCACCAGGGTTTTCCGAATCTGATAGCTTGACCAATCGGTCGTACATTCAGGATCAACGCAAATTCCTCAACTAAAATCTGACCACCGTGTCCATGACAACTACAATTTTTTTTAGCATTGATAAATGTATTAATCGCAGACCTGTAGTTTCTTCTATTATTTACATCCAGTTAATAAACTTGTCTAATATTGTCTAATAATCTTTTGAAACAACAATGCTTGTGACAACCGTAGAAACCATCACTACCAAATAAAACTTGTATGATATTGTCTAACATACTATACCATAAAATAAGATCTTAGATAGCATTGCTACCGCAACTCAGTGCGGCAATCTGGAGATATGAATGTACAAATGCAAAAGTCAAGATGAGATGGATCCCACATTACATATCTTGAAACTGAAATGAAGATGCCAAGCTAGGGATGGTACATATGCATAATCTCCACTGCTTACATCTAGGGCCTGCTGTTGCCTTATTACTGTTCGCTAGAAACAAATCCGTTCAACTCTGTCTCTTTAAGCTTTATGGTAGAGTACCTGCCACCACAATGCCCAGGTGCAGATCAACGAACAACAAAAAAAGAAGGAAGAAGAGAGAGCTACGATTTCTTAGATGTGTCAACTATTTGAGTACTTGCAGAATCCACATGCATATGCAAAAGGATCACAATGAGCTTGATCATAAGCCCCAACTTAGCTTCGGGTTTGGCTTATCTTAAACCTATTCAAGTTTGTGTCTATTATCCATGTTATCTCTAGCAAAAAGGGAATTTGTTGCTAGTTTTTACTCCTTAAATGAGATAAGATTGTAAAAGGTTCTTATCTAGACTCATGTTGGGGAAAAATTCTTCTATGTATTACATCAGCTATATGATTGAATATCTCGATTGTATTGTTTTTGAATTGATCTCTAGAGAAAATACTGGTCTATAATAAGACATTTTAGAAATCCATTCAATATCGTATAATATGCGGATAACTTTCTTGAAATTTGTAAACAGAAACGTGAGTAGGTGGCTTGCCCACCCCAGGTCCTCAGCTAGGCCCCATGGTTCCTTCTCTCTTCGAATATCCGTTGCTTTATCTGTGTTATTGAATTTTAATAGAGCTATTCCTTTTAACAAAATTGCAGCCGATAATTACTATGGGCACGTTTGGTTTCCTGGATTTTTCCGTATGGGATTGTAATTTGAAATCCATCTACAAATAGTTGATGTTTGGTTTGCAGGATTCGGAAAATGGAGCTAGTTCCGAGATTTCTAGACATAAAGGGAATATCGTATTTTGATTTCCATCAAAATTTTCCCTGATGCCAAAATCCAGCTGTGGCTGGCCGGCGGACCAAGAAAAAAAACAAATCATGACTTTACAAATCCAGGAAACCAAATTTAAAATTTATGTTTACGAGATTTTGACAATGCAACATTTTACAAATGTAGGAACACAAATGTAGGATTCTCAAAAATTCAGCAAACCAAACGTGTCCTATAAGTAATAACCATGGTGTTAGAAAGTATTATCCTATTTAGTTAATAGGGTAATCGGTCTATTATGTACATGGGCCTGTTAGCCGATGGTCCCTTAGGGTTTAGTCTGCTTCCTTGCACTTCCTTGTAATTGCCCCCTCTCCTATACATAGGACAAGGGTGTACATATCAATATAACAACGAATACACTTGTTCACATGGTATTAGAGAAATAGAGAGAGAACCCCTAGCCGTCGCCTCCCTTCCCTCTCCTCTTGACTCCCTCCAGCCCTAGCTGCCGCCCCTACAGGGGGAGAGCTCGTCTGCGGGCGGCTGCTGCCATCTCCATGGCTTAGTTTGCCCGCCCGCTAGGCACCTCCCGAACTCCATGGCTTCTCCCCCCTTCTTAAAGATTCAACCCTCCATCCATAAGCTGACGCCATCCTTCTCGACTATCTCCGTGGATCTATCCATACGTTGGCGCGCTTTCCTTCCCGACGTTCTATCAATAGCCAAGTCACTTTCCCCAAGTTAGTCATCCAACTCCTCTCATAGAAGCAGCCAGTGAAGCATCTACACATGCCGTTCTCCTGCCTGCCGCTCAAGTAATCATCTCCAGCGACCACTGCCATGTTCACCACCTTTTGCCCTGCCGAGTCCGCATCCATCTGCCGCACCAACCATTGAAACATCCACACCAACCGCTCCAAGCAGTCTCGTCGTCCCCTGCAAGGAGCAGCAACAACGACCACTACAAGGAGCTGCGCCCATCATTCCACACTGTCCACTCCAAGTAGTCTTGCCGTCCCCTACATGGAGTAGCGACAACGACCACTACAAGGAGCAATGGAGATCAACACCCTTCCATTACATCATGATCTACGGGAGAATCAAAGACGACATTAATTCGTGTCGACCTATGATGCTAATTCCCGGGGTCTTTTTCTCCTTGATGGCACCAATTCCCGTCAGGATCATGCTTCAGCGGCGTTAGACACGACGTGTTGGCCCAACAACACGACGTGTTGGCCCAACAACACGACGTGTAGTAGCCCAGATACCACTCGACGATGCAAAGTTTCGTCTAGATTGCAAGTCACACGACGTGTTAGCCAACCAACACGTGTTGACACATGTCTGGCATCTTTGACTTCGTCCAGATCGATAGTTACACGGCGAGTTGTAGACCAACACGGCGTGTCGGCGGAGATTTGAATTACGCCTCCGACATCGTACATGGCGTGTAGGACTACTACACAACATGTTGCAAGGAATCTGTCTTTTTCGAGCGAAGGAGCTACATGGTGTGTCAACAACCTCACACGGCGTGTCATCAGGAGCTTGCCTTTCACCCCGGAATAGTTACACAGCGTGTCTAGATACAAACACGGCGTGTCAGAAGCAATCGGTGTACTTCCAGTTCCAGTTATGACCTCCTCCAAAGGTCTATCTCTGCTCTAATACCTAATGATAACCACATCCTATTATTTTTTTGTGGGGCTATGCCCCTGCACCCCCACATTTGCCGGCCTAGGGGCCGGACAAATGTCTTTCGGGTTAAGAAAAGATCCTTATAATTTCTCAATCTGGATTTTCTAAACAGGTTGTTTGCATATTGATTCTAGTTATCGGTTTTCCTACCGAGATCGATTTCGGTTGTGCCACTTCTTTTCCTATCGAGTTCCGTTCCGGCAATGTTCCTCCTCTTTCTACTGAGTTTCCATTCTGATAGTATTTCTATTTTTGTTCTTCTCTATACACCACCTCTGGTTTTACCTTTCCCCTTTCCCACCCTCCAATCCATCATGTGTGCGTTTCCACGTACGGGGGGTCATATTTCCCTTTTCCACATCATCTATTCACTCTGGTCATATTTGGTGTGCGGGGGGAGGGATAGAGGGGAGAGAGAGAGAGGAAGGTATGAGGAGAACATGAGAGAGAGCATATGAGGAGAGATGATATGTTCCATGCTATCTTCGTGGTGCTTTGTATTATTCAAAACATTTGCTCACCGTTTTCAGGCACCTTTGAAGGATCTCCATTACAACATTGACACCAAGCTTCTCGTGTTCATACCACATTTTGTACGGGAAAGAGCTGTTGCGGCTAATTCCAGCCTCTTGCCCCTTTGGTGTTGATAACGTTCCCGTTGATCATCCCTGCCATGTTCTCTTGAGACAGGACAAGAGTTGTTGCGGATAATTCCAGCCTCTTGTTCTCTTCTGTGTTAATGGTGTTCCAGATGGTTGCTTCTTCATCTCCGAAGTTTGTCATCTTCAAGCATGTGCAAATTTTGTATATGCAAGGATTAATCCAAAGTGATCTTCACTGAGCTGCTTCATCACGTCTTCTCTGAGTTGCATCGACTACCACGTGTGGACACTTCAACACCTCGTCCAACGTGTTCGTGCCACATTATGTACGTCTGTAGTCTTCTGCACTAATTCCAGTTGGATACACTTCTCAGATAATTCAAAGACACCTCTACTGCTGCATCAACATTGTTGTCTCCGTGTTCGTGCTGCGTTATGTACGTGGGTTGTGTTAATGTGCGCTTATTCCACTCCACATCCCTCTCCAGTGAAGATGGCGTAGTCGTGGCATTTATGATTGCCTGCTTTAGATTCTTCATTCAAGATGCACTCCAAAAGAAAGACCTTCAAAGCTCGAGCTTTTCCATCCTGAACACATACTCACATAGAGCACGCACAGAGAGGGCGCACATGCATGCATACAGTCTTTGTCCTCTTCACGTCTCATTACTCACACACATTCAAAGTACACGACTGTTCTTAAGTCCAGGATTGAGGTTACATATGTGTTATACACATGCTTCTCAACTATATATGCAATTGCATGTTATAAACTTCATGTAATAATAGAAGCTGATTTTTGTTGTGTATTGATTATGATTGCATTACACAATTTACTAAATTGGGTTGCCTATATGCATCTAACAAAACCCGAACATATCGGGGCGGTGTGTTTTGCTTTTATAAGTGGCCCATCTAATTTGGATAGGGTTTTGACCAAGCAAAGTTTTGTTTATTAGGTTCAAATTGAATAAAATACTAAAAGCCTTAAGTTGCATAATCCTGCCGCATGCACATGCTGCTATATATATACAAACTTCTGAAAACCAATTTTACTGCCAGTTGTAGCCATGGTTTTCTTTTTGACGGCCTCTTGAATAAAATTTTCTTTAGTTGTGGTTTCCCTTAGATTCTTCTCAGAGTATTTTGTTCTCTTCTTATTGTATGTGCTGGGCATCGTGTCCTCTTTAAGCAGAGTTTGCTCTCAGATAATAGCTTTGCTTGTCTATCTCATTACATTTTTTTTGATCCTTCGTTTTGATTTCTAGGACCAGCTGCAAAATGGTGGCACTCGTATTGCTGCAAATGGTGTACTTACGTCCGATACTTCTCCAGAGGGCTTTGCACATGTGCCGACAGTAATACACGTTTCAAGGCCAGAAGATGTTGTAACACAGAGGATTTCTCTTCCAATTGTCATGATGGAGCAAGAAATAATGGAGGCTATAAATGAAAACTCTGTGGTTATTATATGCGGAGAAACTGGATGTGGAAAAACTACACAAGTGCCTCAAGTATACTGCTTGTTCTTCATTTTCTTTTTTCGTCTGGTTATTCCTCTTTCTTGGGTTTTAAGTATATGATTTAAATGTGGATGTTTACAGTTCCTTTACGAAGCTGGGTTTGGATCACAAAGCTCTGCTGCTAAAAAAGGAATAATAGGCATTACCCAGCCTCGTCGTGTTGCCGTACTTGCCACTGCAAAGAGAGTTTCATACGAGCTTGGACTTTGTTTAGGAAAAGAGGTTGGCTTTCAAGTGAGGCATGACAAAATGCTTGGCGAAAAATGCTCTATCAAGTTCATGACAGATGGAATCCTGATGCGAGAGTTGCAAGTTCGTCTTGTGCCAAATTTCGTGTTTATTGTTTCAAATTATTTTTATAATTTTAGTGTAATATCATATAATCATAAAATAAGCATCTTGCTTTGTTTGATTGCTTTATTTATTCGTCTCTCTTTGTCAACCAAAATTATCTTAATTTGTTCAGTTATGGTAGTAAGTTATTTTGATATTGATTGATTGCAGTGTTGGCTTGTTCAAAAGCATATCCTAAGTCAAATGCTAAGTACCAGGACTCCTGCACAACTCAGTCTTCACTACTTTCATGAATTCAATTTGAAAACGCTTGATCTTGATAGGCTGATTCTTTTGCTGATCAACTGCATTGTAATCAACTATTATGTATTGCCATCATGTTCTTATCCTCTTGGACTGACCTAAAATGCTCCTCAACTGAGTGCATTGACATTTTAATAACATCTAAAAACCTATAACTATATGGCCTGAGTGAACTGGATACACCATGCCTTGGCGTCTTAGTATTCTCTTGCCTGGCTTCTTCATATTGGTCATGAACACCTTGCTGTTAGTGATAATAGCTGGTTACCTGATCCAAAGAAATCGTATGATCTGACACTTCCAGAATTGTAGCAGATTTTGAGAAAACTTTGTTACATTAAAATCACTTGGTTAACTGCTGCTGATTGCCATTAGTTATCTGTAATTTCTGCTTTATGTATTTTCAGAGTGACTTTCTTTTAAAGAAGTATTCTGTCATTATTCTCGACGAGGCCCACGAAAGGAGTTTGAACACTGATATACTTATTGGAATGCTTTCAAGGATCATTCAAACACGCCAAGTGAGTGGGATAATTGTTTTGTTAACTTATTGCACACAGCCTAAAGTCTCCTAACCAATTGCCTTTTCCCATCTGTAAAACTTATAGGTTTGTTATTATGATGTTGCAGAAAATATATTTGGAACAACGTACAAAATTAAGTTCTAGGATAAGAGTCAAAGCTGAAGATTTGATTAGTCCATTGAGGCTTGTTCTCATGAGTGCCACTCTGCGGGTTGAGGATTTCATTTCAGACAGGAAGTTGTTTCATATACCTCCACCTGTTATAGAAGTTCCAACTAGGCAGTATCCTGTTACTGTCCACTTCGCAAAGAAGACTGATGTAGTGGATTATGTTGGACAAGCTTATAAGAAAGTCTTACAAATTCACAAGAGGCTCCCTCCAGGTGGCATTCTTGTATTCGTCACAGGGCAAAGAGAAATTGAGTACCTATGCAAAAAGCTAAAAAACGCATCACAACAGTTCAAAAGCATTAGCAAGGAAAAAGAGATACTGAAAAAGGCATCAGTGGCAGAAATTGATACCCAGATTAAAACTGAGGTGCTTGAGCTGAGTAATTCATCTCCTGAAGAAGTTGAGATTTTTGACAGATTTGAAAAGGACCAGGATGATCCAGAAAAAGATTCATACTCATCAGAGTCTGATAACGACAACAAGTTGGCCGATGACAGTGATGATGAGGATTTTGTTACTTCAAATTTGGAACTGGACTCTTTCAAAGAATCTGATAGTCTTGCTTCCCTAAAGGCTTCCTTTGATGCCCTTTTTGGAGTTGAATCAAAGCCCGAACATGAGGAGAAACTGAGTACTTCTGTTCCTGCGGAAGAAAATATACAAAAAGGTCCTGGTCCACTGTGCATATTGCCTTTATATGCAAGGCTACCGGCTTCAGCCCAGCTTCGTGTGTTTGACAATGCACATGAGGGAGAGAGACTTGTGGTAGTTGCGACTAATGTGGCTGAGACTTCCTTGACTATACCAGGTATAAAATATGTCGTGGACACTGGCAGAGAAAAGGTTAAGAACTACAACTACGTAAATGGAATGGAAGCATATGAAGTTCAATGGATTAGCAAGGCTTCTGCCGCTCAGAGGGCAGGAAGAGCCGGAAGAACTGGGCCGGGCCACTGTTACCGCCTCTACTCATCGGCAGCATTTACCAATTTATTTTCTGAATTCTCATGCCCTCAAATTACAAAAATTCCTGTGGATGGTGTCACCCTTTTTATGAAGTTCTTGGGTATCAATAAGGTAACTAGACCTGAATTTTCTTTTATATATATATATATATATATATATATATATATATATATATCGTATTTTATATATTTTCTGCTGTCAACTGCATTTGCGATTTTTTTTTGCAAGCTATCTTACTGTATCTCTGTTGCTGCAAAACAAGATAGAAGTTGAAATATAATCTGAGTTCTCACTATTTTTAGTTTTGAAAAGGTTTTAATTGACCGATGATTTGCTGGTGTTTTTACTCACTGTGCAGACTGAGATCAAAGCTGTGGAGTTGGGCTTAAGGCGGCTAGGCACTAGGTGTTTCTTAGGGGTGCCTAGGCGGGCGCCCAAGTGTTTCTAGCTGTTTTACTTTTGTTGGTGTTTTGTTTTAAAGTATAAATAATGTGGATCATCTGACATTTACATTCATAATTTTATATATGTAAACATTATATAATGACATTATTATATTGTGTTACATAGAATTTAGGCTAAATCACACCTAACATGTCCTAAACTGGAACTGGTTGGCCCTAATTTGAACTCATTTAATCCAAATTTGATGTATTTGACCTAGTTTGCCCTAATTTGGCCTTTATCAGACCTAATTTTATATAACATGACCTAATCACAAACCCAATTTCCCTAAATTTTCCCTGTATTGACCTAAATAAGACCAAATTTGACCAAATACGACCTAATCTTTCCAAGTTATAACTATTTCCGTCAAATCATACCTGTTTTTCTCTAATCAGACCCAATTTGCCCAAATTTGATATGATTTGGCCTAAATCAAATCTAATTTTGCATATTATGTCCCAATCAGACCTAACTTGCCCAAATCTTACCTATGTTGACCTAAAACAAGACCTAATTTGGCCAAAGCAGACCTAATCTCACCAAATTAGACCCATTTCTCCCAAATCAAACTTGTTTTCCCTAAATCATACATAATATGCTTAAAATTGACATAATTTGGCCTAAAAGCAAACCTAATTTTGTATAACATGACCTAACAATCCTAACTACCCCTAATTTGTCCTATATCGATCTAAATGGGCATGTACAAATCAGACCTAATTCCCCCAAATCGGACCGATTTCCCCCAAATCAGGCCTGTTTCCTTGAATCTGAACAAATTTACCCTAATTTTGACCTGATTTTGAATAAATCAGACCCATTTCAACCATGCAATGACTTGACTTGATCAAATCCAGACCTAACTTATGCTAAAGTAGCCTTTAAGTGGTCTATTTTGGGCCTAAAAGGCCTTAGATCCCCACTTAGGTCACCTAAGGGGCTGGGCGCCCAGTTTGAGGTGGACTGCCCAGAGCCCAGGGCGCCTATCCTAGGCGTCCTCCTTGATAACTAAGGGCTTATGCAGTCGTCTTTAAATGCAAACTGTCTTTAAACATCAATAATAGAATTTCATAAGTTTTATTCTATGATTATTACCATACAGGAACAAATGCATGTGACAATGAAGAAGCTTCACTATATAGTTGTCTTTTTAGAACTAAGATTCTGTTGACTGTTTAAGCAGTTTGTGTTGGTCACAAGTTGTAATAGAATGTAGGCGTTGTTCGGTGACACTATTTTGAATCCTAGGAGTTGTGCACGTGGTTGGTACTCCAGTTCTGTATCAGCTGACATGTATCAGGTGTGAGTCACATGGTTGAGTTGTCAAATTGGATGGACAGCATGCAAAAAAAAAAACTAGAAACTGGTAACGTGAGTTGTCAGTACCCCAAAATTTGGGGTGATTCATGACTATCATTAATGTGCTAGATATAATTGTAACTTGCATACGTATATACCATCAGCATCTAATTTTGCCACCAGTTTATATATAGAATACAGAGGTTCTAGATGAGCTGAGCAATGGGTCACTTATTACTTTCTTTACTAAATCTTAGAAAGGCAAAACTTATTTGGAACTGTAGTCACTGAAGGGTTTTGGAAGTAGAAAATAATTATGAGGAACAATATTCTGTGTTTTTATTACTTTCTTCAATTATAGAGTTACAAATTTACAATAATGTTCTGCTTATCAGGTTGCAAATTTTCCATTTCCAACACCCCCTGACTCAAAAGCGCTGCTAGAAGCTGATCGATGCCTGAAAGCACTTAATGCTCTCGATAATGGAGGGATGCTCACTGAAATTGGAAAAGCCATGGCAAGGTTTCCTATGAGTCCAAGACATTCAAGGATGCTATTGACGATACTTCAACTGATGAAGTCTCAGCTACCATCAGACAGGGCAAATCTACTTTTAGCTTATGGGATAGCTTCAGCTGCTGCCTTGAGCTTTCCAAATCCTTTCAACATGCAAATTGATGTTCAAGGGAAGTCAAATGAATCAGGACAAGATCGAACTCCTGATGTTCAGCAAGAAGAAAGAAAAGGGATGAAGAAATTAAGGGCTATGGCAAGAGAAGCACGGTCTCGATTTCGTAACCCTTCAAGCGATGCTTTGTCTATATCATACGCTTTACAGTTGTTTGAACTTGCAGAAAATCCTGTCGACTTTTGCAGAAACAATTTATTGCATTACAAAGCAATGGATGAAATGTCGAAATTGAGGAAGCAAATACTTCATCTGATGTTCTTCCAAAGTGAATTGTATCCAGAATTCAGTTGGAGCCATGGAAGCATTAAGGATGTAGAACATGTTTGGAGTAGCTCATGCGTCAACAACCCTTTGCAGATGTACGAAGAGGAGATCCTGGGACAAGCTATATGTGCCGGGTGGGCTGATCGAGTAGCCAAGCAGATTCATAGAGTTTCAAACCTGTCTGAAACAGATTTAAAAACCAAAGCCGCCAGATATCAGTCTTGTGCTCTGAAAGAAACTGTTTTCTTGCACCGTTGGTCTTCAGTTTCCCAAACTGCTCCTGAATTTGTAGTTTACACTGAACTTCTTCAAAGCAAAAGGCCTTACATGCATGGGGTGACTGCAGTAAAGCCAGAATGGCTAGTCAAGTATTCTAGTTCACTTTGCAGTTTCTCTGCGCCGCTCACTGATCCAAAACCTTACTATGATCCTGTAAGAGATAAAGTTTTATGTTGGGTTAGTCCTACATTTGGATCACATCTCTGGCAGCTTCCTTTATATAGTATTCCAATCAAGGATCCTCTATTTCGGGTTTCAGTATTTGCATGTGCATTGCTGGAAGGTAATGTGGTTCCCTGCTTAAAATCTGCACAGAAGTTCATGACTGCTTCACCAGCCAGTATTTTGAGGCCTGAAGCATCTGGCCAGAAAAGGGTGGGAGATTTGTTAAGCAGGTTGAGGAAGGGTTCAAGAATCATAGATTGTCGCACTGCATTACAAGATACCTGGAAGGAAAACCCTCAGGCTTTGTATTTAGAGTTGCGTGGTTGGTTCCAGGATAAGTTTCAGGAATTATTTGAAAGTTTTTGGCATGACATGCACTTGGAGATAGCTTGTCCAATTAATGAGCTTTATCCAAAGAAGAATACAACGAAAAAGAAAAAGAAACAGTGACAAGGTTTGGCTAAGTTCAAAGTCAGGCGGTTGTAATTGTAATGGTGTGTTCAATACCTTGATGCTCTACAGTATTCAGTGAATAGGGGTAGTGGTTATTTATTACTTAGTAACAGCGATGAGGCTGAAGCCAATTTTGTTTTCTACATTTTGTATTATTAATTAATGGAAATTTCCTCTTACATGGAGTTTCTTTTGTGCTTTTGTGTTCTTATAAACAAATTGAGAGAAGAATATAAGGGTTAGGGAAGTTATAGTTTAATATGCTGTAGAGAGTGGTGGTTCCTTCATATAATATTAGGTAAGTCTACTAGTTGTTAGGGTTATTCAGAGTGTAATATATATGCGAATGATCAAGTTACTAGCTATCTGTTTTTGTGGTTGAACTTGTTACTAGCTACGCATGCTGTGTGAGTAGTGTTGCTTGCTATTTTTTCTGTGAGGTGATAGTGTTTTTTCTTTGATATTTTAAATGTCTTTTCTTCTATGAAAGATGCATGTCATGTTCCTCTTTTGGGGATAATGCGGTAAAGAATGGATGGAAACATACATGAGGAGCCAAACTTTGTGCTTTGATTCCTTGTTGAACTGGTTTGTCTTATTGATGCATCTATTCTTAATGATCTTAATATGCATGCTAGCTATGGTGCATGAGTCACTGGATGAAGCCACAGCTTCACCTTGCTATCACACGAATACTGTTCTGGCTGATTCAAACGTGAATCTTCTGCCACAAAAGAAAAGAAGAAAGACGAGGAAACAAAACACATAAGGTGGAAATCTACAGTATTCGTTGTTTATTCAGATTATTGGCAGTTCTTGATTTGAACAGTGTTTGGTATGTAATTTTCCCGTGCTCGTGTAGATTTCAAGAAGGGAAAGATGGCGGATGTGGAGCCACAAATCAGCAAAAGCAAGCAAAGAATTCCGATGAAAAGAATTCAGGTGCTTTGTTTTCAAGCAACTTCCTCATTTGGAATTACATTCTATTGCACATCTGCTTAACGTTCCAGTTCTACTGTTTTCTTCATTCCACAGCAAGAGAAAGAGAAGAAGGAATCATTGGCTAAAGTTCTGGAGTGAGTCACGTTCCATGTTCATCCTTTTAAAGACTGCTGTGTATAACTTCTTATCCCGTCTCTCATCACAGTAGTATATTCATAAATTCTGCCTATAGGACGTAAACTGTGTGATGACTGCTTGTTGCAAACGTCAGGGACAATCGGGCAGCTTTATTGCCTCATCCACGACTAGTTTATCTTTGATCAACAAATTGCGTTATATTGCTATAACATAGTAACAAGGTTGTCAGGCTCAATCCGGTCAGCGAATGGGTGAGACCTCTGGTTCCCGGTTCACTGGTTCAACCAATGGTCTGAACAGTTCAACCGGTGACGTCAACATGACATCACTAATAGTTTAAAAATATGTAAATATCTTTGATACTCAGAAAACATCCCTTGAAAAGTTATGAAACATGATAATAGCACAACTGCTCATAATAACTTGATAAACAAACCAAATAGCAAATATTATTCTATTCATGGACACTTATATACCAACATTTATATAGTATTCGATATTAATTAAAAAAAATAGCAGCAACAATACATTTACTTGCTAAATGAGAGAACCGGCCGGTTGGGCTAAAACCGGACCGGTTCGCCGGTTCAACCGGTCGGTACAACGGTTTGATGCTGGTTAGACTTCATTTTTGGCTTTGGGAGGGGACCGACCTGGTACAGTGCCTGGTTCCCGGTTCAACCGGCTGGTCCAGTTCGGTTCTGGAAACCATGCATAGTAAGACTGTTGGGTGTACCACTTGCCGCACTTTGACATAAAAGTGTGAAGCCCTCAGAGCTGCCTAGTTTTTCAAAGTGGGCTCAGAAATGCCTGAGGATGAACTGCCACCGATG
This sequence comes from Alisma plantago-aquatica, assembly GCA_963693085.1. Classification (NCBI taxonomy): domain Eukaryota; kingdom Viridiplantae; phylum Streptophyta; class Magnoliopsida; order Alismatales; family Alismataceae; genus Alisma; species Alisma plantago-aquatica. Next base: position 1,806,370,489 of record OY856409.1, read on the forward strand.
AGGAAAAAGTGTTATCAAAGTGACGAAGTTGATGATAAAGGTCTACCACAAGCTCTTCCCCTAAAAGCAGTAGGCATTTGCAGGTTGCAACTTGTGAGATGGACCATCAAAGCTAAGAAAGAACAGGAGAAGATGATATTGATGGCGTATAATATCCAACTTTCCACAGTTCCCCAAAAATTAAACCTCTCAAGTTGTTACTAGCAGATCAAATTCTATCTGGCAAAAATCAGAATCCAATGAAGAGAATGGGACAGATGCTTTTGACGACAAGAAAGATTCTGTGTTGATTCCTTGCTGCAGATTTAAGGAAAGAAGCGATTCCTAGGTGTGTTTCTTATCCTTAGTTTTACTGACTGCATGATGCATTCATTTTTACACGTTCCTTTGCTCTCTCACAAATGAAATAGTGTTGATATCATAACACCAACTACAGTTTTGAAGTATGACAGAGTGACGTTCACTTTGTCTTAAAAAACTGGGTGGTATAAGCATGGTTGTATGGGCACACGCCTAGGCATCCCTCCCTCCCTCTAAAACTCAGGCGTCCAGCTTCAATAGATGCTTGGGTGGTCTGGGCCTCGTTAATGAGCCATCGTCGTATTTAGTTTTTTTTTCATGTTTCTTTCATGGTTCCACAAAGTAGCAAGTTTGCTGCTGTGCTCCAGTTTTTTTTTTTTGTATTCTAAATTTGCTAGACTAAGTTGCTGCCATACCTTACTGTTGCATCACCATCCTATGACTATGCTATTTCATTTTCGGTCTGCTCTTCCTGTTGCTCAACGAAGCAGCAAATCTGCTGCCATGCCTTACTGTTGCCTCACCATCGGCCATCCTCCCTTCACAATGGCTACTTCCTTTTTTTCTTACTTATATGCTTAACTGAGCAGCGAATTTTCTTCCAAGACTTACTGTTGGCTCACTATCCTCCCATCACCATAACTATTTTGTGTTTGTTTTGGTTTTGTTTGCTTAAATAAGTAGCAACTTTGCTGCCATGACTTGCTGTTGCCTCACCATCCTCCCATCACCATGACTGTTTTGGTTGACTTTTCTTTTTTCTCTATCTAATAGAAATATTGCTACTATATACTGACCGTTGCTCCACAAATTCACAATTTGTTTTTTTCTCCACCTAATAACAACATTGCTTGTACCTATGTTGCATTCCTTAAATAAATATATATATGCATACATACATATCATTATCGTCGTCATCATCATCATCATCATCATCATCTAAGTCTCAATCCCAACCATGTTGAGATCGGCTACATGGATCATTCTTTTCCAATCAACTCTGTTATGGGTAATATTGCGATCAAGATGTAAAGATTCAAAAAGTCTCTCTCTTATAAGCTCTTCCCAGGATAATTTAGTTCTTCCTCTTTTTCTTTGAATTGTGCTTGACTCAATAGCGTTACATATACATACATATATATATTTATGTATGTTTATGTTGCTTGATATATATATATATATATATATATATAGGCTAGAATACACTCGAGTGTAGTGGAGACCGAATACACTCAAGTCATTTTCCAACATGCAAATATCTTATAAACACACTACATATAAAATTTGAGCTCATTTGGACACTTCAGGTCATGCGTCCAATGACAACAAAAATGTTGCAATCCAAATTAGTTTTGTACGTCGATTTTGTTGGTCACGGATGAGTGACTTCGAAGAATCTAAATGAGCTCAAAGTTTATATGTTGCCTATATCTGTTATAACAATGAATATAAACGTTTGGATTTGTCATGAAAATGGTCTAGATATGTAAACACTACTTGAGTGTACGGTGTGATCCATACACTCGAGTGTATTCTAGCCTAACTCTCTCTCTCTCTCTCTCTCTATATATATATATATATATATATATACACACTGATTCGTATAGGTCAACATATAACTATATATATATATATCATAATATGTATATGATTATATATATGGATATATATTGAAAAAATGCCTGGAACGCCTAGGCCTCCACCTAGGCTGTTTGGAAACTCATGCGCAATGCCTGGCCGCCTAGACAACCTTGGATATAAGTTGTTGAGGACAACATGAGAACTTGGCAGCCTGCAAAGAAGCAGGCTCTGACAGTTTGCAGAGACTGCGGAAAGTGTTAGTTATAATTGAACATAATTTTTGCACGGAAATTGTAGAAACTATGGAATGATGTATTGTTATATCTCGTGATCTGTATGAGACATGATTATGATTTTTTAAACACATGTAATTATATAGTGGTGAATCAATCCATATGGTTGGATTTTATCAACATGCTCCACGTGTGCTATTTTAATGGTACATGTACCGGCCGGTACACGTAAGTTACATGTATCAGCCGGTACACACTTCCTAACCTCATATATATATATATATATATATATATATATATATATATATATAAAGAGAGAGAGAGAGAGAGTCAGGCTAGAATACACTCGAGTGTACAGATCGTACGAATACATTCAAGTGTGTTTGCATATCAAGACTATTTTTTGCAAAATGTAACCATTGATCTTCACCGTCATACTATAACTAGGCTACATACAAATTTTGAGCCCATTTGGATAAGTGTAAGTCACTCATCCAAGGGCAACAAAATCGACGCACAAAACTAATTTGAAATGCATAATTTTTGCGGTCTTTATAACATGACCTATAAATGTCCAAATGTGCTCAAATTTTGCGTATGAGCTATTCACAAGATGTTTAAGAAGATCAACGGATTAGATTTTTGAAAAAAATATTACATCATGAAAAACTACTTGAGTGTATTCTGCTCCGAATACACTCGAGTGTATTCTAGCCTGACTCTCTCTCTCTCTCTCTCTCTCTATATATATATATATATATATATATATATATATATATATATATATATATATATATAGTCAGGCTAGAATACACTCGAGTGTACAGATCACGCCGTACACCCCAATGGTGTTTGTCTATCTAGACCATGTTTTTCTTAAATCTAATCCATTAATCTTCATGGTTACAATAATAATAGGCCACATATAAAATTTGAACTCATTTGGATGATTGTAAGTCACTCATCCAAGGACAACAAAATTGACACACAAAACTAATTTGAAATGCATGATTTTTGCCTCCTTTAGATGCACGACCTATAAGTGTCCAAATGAGCTAAAATTTATTATATAGTTGTTAGATAATATACTTCTGTTATGTTTTTTCTTTATTTGAATACTGACCCGGTGACGATACTATCGACATGTCTGTCGATACTATCGACACTGGTGCAGATACATCATTGTATTTGTCGCGCTACCTGACCTAGTGTCGATACTATCGACATACTGTCGATAGTATCGACGCCGGTACAGTGACATGATTGTTCTGTCTATAATAGAAGGGTGCACTCATAGTGCAACCCTAAGCACTCTTTTTTCTTTATCATTCTTCTCATGGTATCAGAGTAGGCATGTTAGCCGCCTTCTTTTCCCCTCCCTCCCTCCTCCCCCACCTCCCCCCCCCATAACGCCGACCATCGTCGGTCGTTTCCCGCTGCATCGCCGCCGGCCGTTTCCCGCCGCGTCGCGGCAGGCTGCTATTGCTGTTGCCTGGTCGACTAGCCACCGCAACCGTGCTCCTCTCCGGGAAACGGTGACCTATCTTTGGTTGATCGTGGCCAGATCTGTTTGATCTCTTCTTTCGTGCACGTACTGGCCGGTTGATTGTCTTCGGCGGATCGTTGATTTACTTCTGTCTGGGGAGTTGACGGGCTTCCGTGCTTCTCCCTTTCTATCTGCCCGTGTCAGCTCTTGAGTCGCCGGGTTCTTTGCTGCGTCTAGGCGTAGCTCTTATGTAGGCTGATCCTTCTGTGGATCTCTGCTCTGTCTGCTACCGACTAGTTGGCGGATCTAGCCGGTCTCCTGATGCTGCTGTTTTCTGCTTCTTGTTTGGACCCGACTCTCTGCTGCTCGGATGACTTCTTCACATGAGGACTACTGCCGTCAGGTGACCACCGTGAAACTCGATGGCCGCAACTATCAACACTGGGTGTGCTCCATGGAGATTTTTGCAAAATCCCAGGGAAAGCACTCCCATCTGACCGAGAATCCGCCGCCTGCTCCGCCTGCCACTGCCGAGTCCAAAGATAAAAAGATCTATGATGATTGGGTCCAGGATGACTCTACTGTGATGACATGGATTCTGAACAGCAACGAGACTCACATAAGTGTTACTCTCCTGCGCCTTCTGACGGCGAAAGAGATGTGGGACCAACTTGCGAGCACCTACTCTCACAGTAAGAATCCGAAGAAGGTGTTTGATCTAAACAAACAACTCGCTCGCCTGCAGTTTACTGGATCGGACATTGCAGACTATTTTTCCACATTTAAAGGCGTTTGGGCTGAACTTGTGGCATTACATCCTTTGTCCACAGACTTGGCCACCATGCAGCGCCAGAGACATGAACTTCAGGTGGTCCAGTTCCTTTGTGGTCTTCCTGACTCCTATGCTGGAGTGGTTGACCAGATCTTTGCCGGCAACCCACTGCCCACGTTGGAGAGTGCGTTTCAGCGCCTTCAACGCCTGCCGACCTCTTCTACTGACCTGTCTACTGATACAGCTGACCCCACTGCTCTTGCTGCCATGGGTGGCAGGGGTCGTGGTCGCGGTCGCGGCCGCCCTCCTACAACTCCTGGTTGGGGTCGAGGATCTTCTGGTCGCGGTACTTTTGGCCGTGGCTCGTCTACTGATTCATCTGCTGGAGCCACTCCTCAGTGGTACTGTGATTTCTGTGGCCGTAACAATCATACTGAAGACAAATGTTGGAAGAAACACGACACTCCTATATGGGCAAACGCTGCTACGGAGGGTACTACTCCGACTGCTCCTATTGCCTCTTCGACTGAAGCCACTGCTGACTTTATAATCTCCTAGGTGGAGCGGTTACTACAGGAGCGGACTGCTTCATCTTCATCGACTGGGACGTTTGGCGCTCACGCAGCCACGTACTCTGGTTGTGACTCTGCCTTTCTGAGTGCCTCTTCTTCTTCTACTGGTAATACAAAATGGGTGATCGACTCTGGCGCCTCGTCTCATATTTCTGGCAATCGTTCTCTTTTTTCTAATCTGCTTAAACCCCTCTCTAAGTCTACTGTGATGCTTACTGATGGGTCCAAGACTGCGGTCTCTGGCATTGGGGATGTCTTTGCTCACATCCTTCTACATTCTGCTTTATATGTGCCAAATTTTCCTTTAAATCTGTTATCTGTCAGCAAGCTTATTCGTGGCCTTAACTGCAGTCTGACATTTGCTCGGGGTGAATGTGTTTTTCAGGACCTTCGCACGAGGACGAAGATTGGTGGGGGCATGAAGGACCAGATGGACTCTATTACCTGGATGATCTACGACTGCTCAACAGTTCTGTTTCTGCTTTGGCTTTATCAACATCCGTTTCTGCATTACAGTGGCATTTTCGACTTGGACACCCGTCAGCAGCAAAGTTAAAACATGTGTTACCTGGTGGTCGTATGCCTGTATTTAATTGTGAAGCTTGTCAATTGGGCAAGCAAACTAGATCTGTTTTCCCTAAAAAATCTCAAATTGCTAGTACTGCTGTGTTTGATTTAGTACATGCTGATGTGTGGGGACCATGTCACATTCCTAGTTTATCTGGCTATAAATATTTTATTGTGTTTATTGATGACTATTCTCGGGCTACATGGTTATTTATGTTAAAAAACCGATCTGAAGTAGTGCCTACCATTAAATTCTTCTTTGCTGAAATTAAAACACAGTACTCGATGCCTATTAAAATTTTCAGAACTGATAATGCCTTAGAATTTGTTCAAAGCTCTGTTGAGGTGTTTTGTAAATCTGTGGGGACGATTCATCAAACCTCTTGTGCGTATACCCCCCAACAGAATGGTGTGACTGAACGGAAAAATAGGCATCTTCTTGAGGTTGCCAAGACTATTATGCTTCATTCTAATGTTCCCAAACATTTCTGGCCGGAAGCTATTCTTACTGCGTGTTTCTTAATAAACCGCATGCCGTCTTCTGTTATTGGTGATAAAATACATGTACATGTTCTTCAACCAAGTCTTCCACTTTTCTCTGTTCCTCCGCGGATTTTGGGGTCTACGTGTTTTGTGCGGTTGCTTGGTCCTAATCAAAATAAACTGTCCCCTAGAGCTGCAAAATGTGTTTTTCTGGGGTACTCACGGACTCAGAAGGGATATCGTTGTTATCATTCGGAGACTAGAAAATGGTTTCTAAGTAGTGATGTGATGTTTTTTGAAGATACTCCATACTATTCCTCTAAGGGGACACATCTGAGCTCGGATTTGATTTCTGCACCTCTGCCTGTGACTTGTGACTCTGATAACAATACTGAACAACCTGAGACAAATACTCCTCCTCCTTTACGTGTATATCAACGCAGAAATCGTGCTGTACAACCTACTCCTGT
>OY856409.1:1806381952-1806386952 GCA_963693085.1 Alisma plantago-aquatica
TGTTGCGCTGGATCCTGGAGTCATCCTCCCCGTCCTTCTCTCCTCGTCCGAGACAGGAAGATGAGGATGCCGATGAGCATGGAGATGCAGCAGATGGCGTATGCCCAGCAGCTCCGACCCACCTCGTCTTGGATGTACACCATCTGCGCCTTCTCCTTTTCGTCCTTGTCGTCGAACTGGTCTGTGCCGAACCTGATACTCTTGAAGATGTCGTTTGGGTGGCACATTTGGAGGCGGTATTGTATTTATTGGCGGTAGTCAGAACGCCGTCTTTATAAAAAAATTGTTTGGGTGTTCTTGCAGTAATCGACGATTACCAACATTCCAACTGCAGTATTTTGGCCTAAAGTAAATTTATGGCTTTTAGAATCACGCCAACGTTGGCGTAATTTAGAAAGCACAGAGCCCACATTAACCCCGTCTCACCCCTTTCCCGAGTCCTCCTCTCTCCTCTCCTGGCGATTCCCTTTCTCTGTCCTCCTCCCGGCCGTGCTCTGATCAGTTCCCCATCCTTGCGAAACGAAGACAGTGTGTTCAAATGCACCATCGTCTCCGGAGCAGCAGGCCTCTCTTCAAAGGATCAACACGGAAGGCTCTTGAATGGCCCAATTTTCCCTGATGAGTTGGGAACGGCGGTGTTATCCAAACCAAATACTGGTAATTGATGCCATTGTTAACTGCGGCAATCTCGATTGCCTCTCTTCACAACTGCAGATGTATTCCCAAGTTTACCTCCCAAACGGCCCCTAAATAATTTGTAGGTATACTTTGGGTCTTCCTTCAGCACTGTTGCAGCAAATTAGCCCCATTATCCGGCGGATTCGTATCTCATTTAGCCAGAAATCGCCAGCTTAACAAGTATTTTTCGTGCGCAGACATGAAAACGCCAATTAGAGTGGCGGGTTTGACCGGGAAGAGATAAAACGCCAATAAGAGTGGCGGTTCAAAGGAGTTGGCATTTTACCCAGATTGAAAACGCCAAATAAGTTGGCGCCTTTGTGTGAAAACGCCAAAAAATTGGCACCTTTACTCTAAAACGCCGGAAAGTTGGCGCTTTCACCTGAAAACCCCTAATTTTTGGCGCTTTTACCTGAAAACGCCAAGTTTTGGGCGCTTTCAACTGAAAACGTCATATTTTTGGCGCTTTTGGTCCCAGAAATAGTAAAACGCCAAAATGTTGGCGCTTTTCCCAGAAAGTGGGCTATTTTGGGAATTAAGATGGTTTTGGTGCTATTTCAGTACATATTTTTAATAAAGTGTGCTATTTTGGTTTTTTGTCCTTTTAGAAACTTCTCCAAGAATATTTCAAATGCAATAATTATGTTTTGTAGTTGGAAAAATATTCTGAATGGCTACTATCATTGTCGGATCTTGATCAGTGATAATAATATTTGGTAACTTTCCAAACATTGCCTCAAGGAACTTCTCAAATAACCAAGCGAAAGATAAAATCTTCTCATTCCTTTGTCAATCCACAACCAAAATTAATTGATTTTCTATGATGGTTAATTCCTGTAAATGGTGCAAATATGAGAGAATATTGATTTGTATCATACGTTGTATCAAAAATGACAATATCCCCAAATATGCTATATGCTTTATCTTGAAATTCCATCGGCCCAAAATACATGAGTCGACATGTTCTCGCTGTCAACATTTTAAGCACAAAAGAATGATGGATTGATCTCTTTTTTTTCTTTGAATTGGTTCAACAATATTTGTGCATCTAAATCCTTTACTTGTCTTTTATCTCTTTCGTAATTCTTAAGATCACGTTTCGTATACCCAATATTATGATATCCACCAGATTCAATATCAAGAATAGTCAACATTTTAGATGTTCCAATATTTGCTTCTTGAAAATTTAATGAAGAGACTTCATTGTAGTACTTACTTTTCTATGCGATCTTATAAACAAGGTTGTCAGAACCGAACCGGTGAGTGAACCGGTGAGGCTTCTGGTTCTCGGTTCACTGGTTCAACCGGTGACATCAGCATGACACCATAAATTATTTTTATAACTTTATAATATATGAATAGTCAAGGAAAAAGTAAGCAAATCTAGGAGTATATCAAACACTAGCATGGAAATGACAATAATTCAATTTGAAAGTGCATTTCCCGTGTCAAATTATCAAGTAATCAAATAAACTTTCATTAACATGAGGAGATACCACGGTATAATTGGCATAAGGATATTGGAAACCTTATTGGAATATAAATATAGATAGTAGCACTAGGCTTTTGTATAGTCATTGACCTGGCAGGACGGTAGGAATATGTTAAAGAATGAGAAAAGGTAGGTAGAATATTTTAACTATATGGAAATTACTAGGGGACTAGATGAAGAAGAGAGGTACCGGAGATTTTGCAAGAGGATCAATACAACAAAAAAAGGCAGCAGCAAGTAGCAACAATTATAGAAGCAAATGCTACAGCAAACTATTGAAAAAACATGAAAAGGAGGATAAGGAGGAAGATAAAGAAGAGGAGGAATAGGGAAAAGGGAGGAGGGTATAGCATGTACCTGCAGCAACAACAAAATTCAGCAAAAAATACATCAAATTATTGGTCAGTCAGACTCGGCCGGTTCAGTAAAAACCGGACCGGTTCACCGGTTCACCGGTTTGACCGGTCGGTTCACCGGTTCTTGACCGGTTCAAAGGGATTTCCGGGTTTGGGGCCAAACCGAACCGGTATAGGCACCGGTTCCCGGTTCAACCGGTTGAACCGGCCGGTTCGGTTCGGTTCTGATAACTATGCTTATAAATGAAGTCTTCCGAAGAGTAGATAATAAATGATTATGTTTTTCATTAAAAATACTCACAACCCACTTACCATTACTATTTTTGCAAAATATTATTTTAGTAAGACAACCTTCTCTTATCAAACCTCAATTTTTCTTAACTTTGGTAGTGCTTGCTATGGTTCTTGATTGACCTTCAACTTCTACTTCATCATCCCTACTATCTGGATAATCTTGTTTACAACATACAAAATCCTTTCTGTATAGTTCTTTATCCTCTCAGTGTTTGGTGCTACTTCTACGAACACCCAAGCAACTTTTCTTAGCATATGCATAATAAAATTTTTCCACCTTCATCCAATGAGTCAAAAGCCTTCCCAACGTGTTGCCTCATGCTATCATCAACAATAGGAATCCCAAAATTAGCTTCATCAACAAGATTAATGTTTATGGTGTCACTCGGTTCATATGATATGCAATTAGTAGTCACATAACATATTAATATAAACACATTAATGCAATTTGATACGATAATAATATTAAACACATATAAGTAAATTTGATCGTAGCAATACAAACTGTTAGGAATTTGTGGTGTGTAAGCGAAGTGTTCTGCAAAACTGAAAGTGCAAAATTTAACATGGAAAACTCTTCCCAAGATGAGAAGAGAAAAACCACGGGGCAATACCGACCAACAAGCACTATGTAATCAAGATTACAACTCACACCGTCCAGATTTAATTACCCCGAAATCCGGATCGCTCCCCCCACACGAGAACAAAGATAAGGAAGAACATAATTACACACTCAAACGTGTACAAAATATCCCACTTATCTTTTTCTCCTCACAACACCTCTGTCGTTGTAGGGGATCAGACACACAGTTGTGCTCTTGCCTGTTATCGCTGCAACCGCTGACCGGGCCGCCTCTACTCCTGACGAGGTTGTGTACCTCGCCTGCCAACCAAAGAGCTCTCTCCGCCTGAGAGAGAAAACACGCCCTCCGCTGAACGGACGGACTGCTGTCGTAGTCGCTGCCGCAACACCAATGTAGTGCCACCAACTGATGTGCGTCTTCCGCTGCTCGGATCCGCCATCGTAGTTGATGCACCACCAATGTGTCACTGACTGTCAGCTGCTACTTTACTTCAAGGCAAAGTCGCCAACCCTCTCTTACCAAAAGAGAACACCACCAGTTGTTCTTGTTTTCTGGCTCTTCTACCACAGAAGGCACCAACAACAAAAAACTGATGGGATCACAGACCAACCAGTGGGATGATCTCAATGGCCTCCCCTAGTGCCTCTATTTATAAGCCTCCATCACATGTAGTAGCAATTAGGAATTCCACTCCAATTCATAGTCCAATTCCTAATCCACTTCCAATGTTGTAAATAGAGAGCCATCTTCTCTCCTATTGGATTTAACTCCTACTAGGATTGACAACACAAACCAACTCCTATTCAAGCCCAAATCCAATTAGGACATGGGCCGGAATCCTATTCCTTTTCCCAACACAAACACTAGACTTTTCTACCAAAGAAATACCTATCTGAATCTTCCATTAGGATGCTCACTTCGGCACAGTAGAACTAGGACAACTTGAGTAAATCTTTTTTCCTGCATGATATCACAAACATGATGACATATTTGGCTATTTGAAAATTACATAGGCAGTTATGTACTTAAATGTGACATCGTGACAATTTCAGTCCTGCCGTGGACTAAAGCATGTGGACATTAAATAACACTAGACTGAAGTGGTCTGTCGTGAATACATGCATGGCAAACCCAACCTTGATTTGATTTCATAAAAACAATAAAAAAGAGTAACTTGGACATACCTTCTCAAGCAAATGGCGAGAAATAGGCTTGTAGAAAACAACCTTAATCGTTTATGAAGAAAGAAGTTTGAGTGCTTTGAAAGGCTTGCACGTACACAAAGAACAACAACCGTATAAGAAGAAAGAGGGTGCCAACGCTTGAAGAGATGACAGAAAGAGTCCGAGGCGTGTGTTTATATATGTAGCGAAAGACCTCTAGCACGATTAGGAGTCGTCAAAAAGATAGCAACATGGCTAGGATAAAGTCAGATGAATTGGAAATCATGGTTACACAATCCAAAAAATCGATGTACACAGAGCACCCTTCTGTGAGCTAGGAATAGGCAATAGGATTAAAAAAACAAAACATCAGAGAAGAGAAAACGGAAACAGGAATGAGAAACTAAAGTTACGTCGCGAGAATGTGAAGCGC